>PVKP010025604.1:0-33461 GCA_004027715.1 Plecturocebus donacophilus
TTTCACCACCATGTAATGTCCCTCTTTGTTTCTTGTGTTCTTTGTTGTTTTAAAGTCTATTTTATCAGAGACGAAAATCACAGCTTCTGGTAATGCTAACTGGCTGTTTTGCCCATTAGTTGATGTAGATTCTTCATTATGGTGATGCTCTTTACCTTTTGGTATGTTTTTGGAATGGCTGATACTGGTTGTTCCCGTCATGTATTCCTATTATTAAGTGACACATGACTGTACTGCAGTATCTTAGTGTCTTCAAAGGCTAAAGTTAGTATTTTTAGTTTTAGGTTTTATATATTTAGTGATAATCTCTTCATGCTTGATAGAATATACCCTTTTGTTTCTTGAATGCTTTGAAGTCAAACAAGTTAGCTTAAGTACTTGAAATTATTTGTAAATAAATAATAGCTTCTACGTTTAAAAACATCAATTTCAACTTGCAAACTTTTTTTTTTAACTTTTTTCCCCTTCACTATTCTCACAGATATTTCCTCAAAAATTCCAACAAACCGCTAAATAACCTCCTCCTATATTTTTTATTTATTATAGTTGATTCACAAAATGTCTTCCAAGGGGATGGTAGAACACATTTTGTTGAGTAAAAGATTTAACCTCTATTGTATAATAGTTATAAACCTCAATGATATGAATTTGATTTACCATATTAGTCCTATCTCCAACATTTAATTCTCCCAAGTCAAAGTGCTCAATTACATCTCCATGCTTTTATTCATATTCTTTCCACTGTCCAACGTGTGCTTCCTTCTAATTTCTTTCTGTTTAACATTAGTTCATTCTTTAAGAACCAACTGAAATATTATTTCCTCTGTGAATGTGTCTTCCAGTCCTATCAGAAAGAGCTTTCTTTTACCCTCATATAGTATTTAGAAAATTAGATTTTTAAGTAATCACGTTATATTGTCATTATTCATTTATATGTGTTGTGACCCAGAACTGAGTATCCTCTGTAGTACTAATGACTTCTTTGGTCTTAAGTAAAATGTAAATAAAAGATAATAATTTTATAGATATCATATTGTATGCCATGCTTTGTGATTGTACAGCACCATGGTCTAGTTTGAAGAAGTTGATTTTACAAAAATTAATTTTTTCCAATGTTACAATACAAGCTCCATCCTTTTTTCCTATTTCACACTTTCTCATTGTACCTGACTGTACTACTTCATTTTCATGCTGCTGAGAAGGACATATCTGAGACTAGGAAGAAAAAGAGGTTTAATTGTACTTCCAGTTTCACATGTCTGGGGAGGCCTCAGAATCATGGCAGGAGGCATAAGGCACTTTTTACATAGTGGCGGCAAGAGAAACTAAGGAAGAAGCAAAAGCAGAAACCCCAGATAAACCCACCAGATCTTGTGAAACTTATTCACTATCATAAAAATAGCATGGGAAAGACCGGCCCCCATGATTTAATTACCTCCCCTTGGGTTCCTCCCACAGCATGTGGAAATTCTGGATATACAATTAAGTTGAGATTTGGATGGGGACACAGACAAACCTTATCACTGACCAAATTATATGCAAGGGAAGCTTAAGGGGAACCTATTATCATTTGTATGGTCTTGTATCTTGTCATTTTCTTTGTCATTCCCTTAGCTTTAATGCAGATTGAGTTATGATGATTTGAATACATCAAAATACCTATTTCATATAATAGTTCAGTTCTTCATCAGAAGGCATTAAACCCTAGGGAAGAATAAAATGAAGAATACAGTTGAGAATTCTAAAACAATGTCTACAAAGAAAAAGGACTTTAAAATAAAGCTATTATGCAATGCACAAAGTCCATCTTGGGCAAAGATTTCAAAGGTTTTCCTTCCATCTGAGTTCCCTGCAGTTCTATTTAAAACTTAGTTCTGTATGTGATTTACATTATGCTTCTTTAATATCAGGTTCCTTATCCCTGAACACCTTGATGGAGGGTCCATGGACTCTTTATCTTTGACTGTTCCTAAATGTATACTTCTTAAAATACAGCAGTCAGGCTTTTCATAAATAAATGTTTTGAATAAATAAATATAAATTTAGGACAAATAATCAGATATTTTAATTTTACCTATTAATTACCAAATACTTGATATAATGTATAATGTTATTGTGTGCTTATATTACTCAGTTTATATCAGAAATCACTGAAAGAAATTAGGAGGCTGTAGCCTTTTAAAAGTGAATTACAACTTTTGCTTCCAGTAGTAGTATAATGAGTGGATCAACTCTTGCAATAAAAACAAAAATCCTGTAAAAATTATAAAATATCGTAAAATCATTGAAGTGAAAAGATAGTAAAACGCTCAATAAGAAAAAAAAAACCTTGATGAATATAACTAGATATAAAAAAGGATAGAAAAAGATAATATTAGGAACACAAAACAGGAAATAAAGAAGACATAAAGCTGTTCTAAAATATTAAAACGTAACATGTCAACTTATACCAGTTAAAACCTAGGCAAAGGGTAAAATCTGTAGAAAGGTACAAATTGACAAAATTAGACAAAAATAGATAAACTATGGAAGAAACAAACATGTTTGTTAAACACCTACCATCACTCCCTCCTCTCTTTCCTCCTGGTAAATATAGCAGCCTCTTCGTGTCCTGAGATTTACCTTTACTTTTGCCTGTCTGGAACTCTCTTCCACATGATTTTAACATGGCAGGATTCTTCTCATAGTTAAAGGCAATGTTTCAATATCATTTAATAAAGAAAGCTTATCTGACTGTATTTTCTAATGTTAAACTAATTCCTGTTAGATTTTTCTTCACTGAATTTATGTTTTATTTTCTTCACAACCTTTGACATTATATGAAATTAGTTAACTTCGAAATATATTTATTTATTTATTTACTTGTACATCTTGTCTTCTCTACTATAAATAGTGCTATAAAAATGAGGACTTTTCCACAACTTTATCACCAGAACCTTTGTCGCTAGCATATACTTTCGTACACTATAAGCGTGTAATAAGTATTCATTTATTGAATGAATTGTATTAAAGTAGGAAATAAAATGAGAATCTTTGATAAAATTGCTACCATTCAACACTATATTGGAGATTCAAACCAATGCAGTAACAGAAGGAACAGTGATAATGAATATAAATATTGGGGGACAAAACATCAAAAATCATTATTTGCATATGTTGTTGTCAGCTAGGAACAAACCAAAATCAGAACAATGAATCCACCACTGTGAAGCCCAATAAGACAGTGTATCAGGATGGAAAGATGCAAAATCAACAGACACACACAAGCCAAATTTTCTTGTATAGTAACAATAATATGTTAGGAAATGTAATGAAAAAGCATTACATTCTCAATAGCAACAAATATTCAGGAGTAAGCCTAACAAGGAAAGTGCAAGAACATGATGGAATAAACTGCAAAGCTTTACTGGTACCTATAAAACATCCTAAATTAATAGATAGGCAGTCTAATATTACAGATAGCATGACTCACTATTTTAAATACTCCTCACATTAATCTGTAAGGGCAATTTAATTCCAAGAAATGTTAGAACTGAATTCCTCGTGGTCCTTGAAAACCAATTTTAAAGTTCAAGTGAATAATAAATTTGCAATAATTAGCTAAAATAACCAAAAGCAAACTTATGGTAGTTTTTAAATGTGTCCTACTGAGATCTAAATATATTGTAATGCTATATAACAGTACTGTTGTTGATGCAATATGGGTTTCAAAAATAACCCACCAAATATATGGAGATTGAATAAATAATGAAGATAGCCTTTCAAATAAATGATGAAAGAAGACAGATCAATCTATAAATAGTATTGGGATTAATAACCTGTATATATATAAAATATTCATGTAGGAAATTATGAGTAGCCCAGTAGGAAACTAGACAAAAATAAAACAAAATACACAGTGATAATTACAAATAGCAGCATATGAAATTAAGTACAGTGCATGCATTAATTAAGGAAATATAAACTGAAACAACACGACACCATTCTCTTGCTTGATATTCACTGTTTTCGTCAGACCTTCCTCCTGTTTTGTGATGTGAAGTTTTGGATAGCTCCTTGTGTCACTAAAGTATACATTTCTGTTTTCTAATTTTTAATTCTCCTGAAGATTTGAGAAGATTTGTAAAAGAACAAGAGAAAGTGCCAAACTTGCTTCACCAGTTTAAACTGGGAAGTCAGCATATTACTCCTAGACTTTTAAAGTTGATAATGAAATATTAATTAAGAATTTAATTATTAAAAGAAAATAAAAAGCTGATTTGTGATTAAGATTAGGTTTATATGAAGAATTAACTAAACATTTGAAAGTCTTAATTGGGAAGTAGTCTACAATCAAAATATAAAAAGCTAGTTGCAGTTTTATTTGTACGATATTTAAAAATGATATTTCTCCAGAATTTTAAACAACTCTCAGACAATGAAAAGTTATAATCTTGATAAATACATGTAATTTAAAAATTATCTTAGTATTTTAAGGTATAAAACTGTCTTAGTGCAAGTGTGAGATTTATCTTTGGGATTTATTCGTTAGTCTTAGTTAAATCTTAACTGGGGATTTTTTTCCACATGTTTAGCAATATAGATCATTTACAGTCTCAAGGAATACACAGAAAACCCATTATGGGTGTGTCAGAATATCCATAGAATGTTAACCTTCCTTTTAACAGTGGCAAGGGAGCAAAACAAACTAATGATGATTAAGGTATCAGGCTGTAATTGCATTTGCCTCCAAGTAAATCAAGTCCCAGTAAATAATTAAAGCAAGCAGTCTTTCCCAGCATGGATAGTTAGGTAGGTGTAATTAAAAATTTCCAGGAACTATTATTGGATTACTTTTTATTGTGGTAAAGAACACATGGCATGAAAGCTACCTTGTTATCAAAATTTTAACTGTATGGTACAGTAGCGTTAACTATATGCACGTTGTTGTAATGCCAATCTCTGTAACTTTTTTGTCTTCCATGACTGAAACTGTACATCCATTGAAGAGTAACTCCTAATTTCCCCTTTCACAGCCTCTAACAACTACCATTCTCCTTTATGCTTCTAAGACTGAATTCTTAGATACTTTGTATAAATAGAATCATGTAGTGCTTGTTCTTCTGTGACTAATTTCATTTAGCATAATGTCCTCAAGGCTCATTTGTTTTGTAGAATACGACAACATTCTTCTTTTTTTTAACAACCTTCCTTTTAAAGGATTAATAATATTTCATTGTATGTATATACATGTTCTTTATCCATCAATGAACATTTAGCTTTTTGTATCTGTTGGCTAATAGGAACAATGCTGCCATGTACATGGGACTGTATATGTCTCTTTAAGATCCTGTTTTCAATTCTTTTGAATAAATACTCGGCAACTGAATGGCAGAATTACATGGTAGTTTTATTTTTAGGATTTTTAGGAACCTCTATTCTGTTTTCCATAATGGCTGTCTCATTTTACACTCCTACTAACAATGCGCAAAGTTTCCAATTTTTTCACATCCTTGTCAACACTTGTCATTTCCGGTTTTTACTTTTGTAATAATGGCCATCCTAACAGGTGTGAGGCGATGTCTCATTGTGATTGTGATAGGCATTTCCCTGTTAATTAGCGATGCAGAGCACCTTTTCTTATACCAGTTGGCCATTTGTAAGTCTACTTTAAGTAAGTATGTCTTCAAGTTTTGGCTCATTTTAAATCAGATCTTTGTTTTCTTTTAACTGTTGAATCATAGAATTTCTGTATATATTTTGGATATTGATCCCTTATTACCTTAATGGTTTGCAAGTATTTTCTCCCATTTCATAGGATGCCTTTTTACTTTGTTGATCATTTCCTTTGCTATGCAAATGTTTTTAGTTCCATTAGTTTCACTTGCCTAATTTTGCTTTCATTGCGTGTGCTTTTGGCATCATATCCAATAAATCATTGCCCAGAACCAACGTTACGAAGCTTTTCCTCCATGTTTTCTTCTATAAGTTTTATATTTTTAGGTCTTATATTTAAATATTTATTTCATTTTAAGTTGATTTTGGGGCATGTTGTAAGATAAAGATTCAATTATTCTGTTACATGTGGGTATTCAGTTTCTCTAACACTATTTGTGTTTCTTTCCCCCATTGAAGAGTCTTGGCACTCCTGTCAACGTTCATTTGACTGTTTGTGTACCAGACTATTTGTAGGTTCTCTCTTATGTCCCACAGTCTGTATGTCTATCTTTGTGCCAGTACCGTACTGCTTTGATTACCCTAGCTTAGAATATGTTTTGAAATAAGGAAATGTGAGATGTCCAGATGTATTCTTTCTTCTTGAGATTGTTTTGGCTATTCTTCTTGAGATTGATTTGTGGTTCCATAAGAATTCTAGTACTTTTTTTCTATTTCTACAAAAATAAAATGTCATGAAATTTTGATAGGGATTGCATTGAATCTATAGATTGCTTTGGGTAGTATGACATTTTAACAGTATTAATTCTTTTAATCTATAAACACAGCATGTATTTCTATGTATTTGTGTCTAATTTCTTTCAGCAATGCTTTGTAACTTTCACTGAACTAATCTTTTGTCTCCTTAGTTAAATCCTAAGTATTTTATTCTTTTTGATGCTATATAAATGGGATTGTTTTCTTAATTTCCTTTATGATTATTTTTATTGCTAGTACATACAACTTTTTTATATTGATTTTGTATTATGAAGCTTTGCTGCATTTATTTATTAATTCTAATATATTTTTCTATAAAAATTTTTGAAGTTTTTGTGTTTGCACTCATGTTATTTGCAAAGAGAAATAATTTAATTTTCCTTTATGATGCCTTTCATTTATTTTCTTTTTTCTGATTTTTCTCTTTTATTTTTGGCTTCATTGCTTCAGCAAGGACTTACAGTAGTACGCTGAATAGAAATAACAAGAATGCGGATCCTTATCTTGTTCCTGCTTTTAGAGGAAGAGCTTTCAGTTCTTCAGTGTTGAATATGATGGTAGCTGTTTTCATATATGGTTTATAATATGTTGAAGTAATTTTCTTCCATTCCTACTATACTAGTCTGTCCTCATGCTGCTAATAAATACATACCCAAGACTGGGTGATTTACAAAGGAAAGAGGTTTAATCCACTCAGTTCCACATGGCTGGGGAGGCCTCACAGTCATGGCAGAAGGTGAATGAGGAACAGTCATGTCTTACATGGAAACAAACAGGCAAGAGAGCTTGTGCAGGGGAACTCCCAGTTGTAAAACCATCAGATCTCCTGAGACTTATTTACTACTAAGGAACAGACCCCATGATTCAACGATCTCCATCTGACCCTGCCCTTGACACATGGGGATTATTACAATTCAAGGTGACATTTGGGTGGAGACACAGTCAAACCATATCATCTACTTTAAGTTTAATTTTCATTATTGTAAAAAAGGTGTTAAATTTTCAAGTTTTTCTGCATCTATTAAGATGATTATGTATTTTTTTATTCTTTGTTTTGTTAAGGCAGTGTATCATATTGATTGATTTTCATGTGTTGAAAACATTTGCATCTCAGGGTAAATCCCACTTGGTCATGGTGTACGATCATTTTGTTGTGCTCTTGAATTCAGTTTATTAGTATTTTTCATATTTTCTTCTTTATGTTTCACTTAAAGAAGCTTCATGCATCACTGTTACAGAATTACAGAATTCTCCATTTATCTTTATTTTTACCTTTACCAGCAAACTTTATACTTTTATTTACTGATGGGTTGTTGTCTGGTGTCCTTCCATTACAACTTGAAGGACCCCTTTTATCACTCTCATAAGGCAGGCCTGGTGTTTTTGAAATACTTCAGTTTTTGTTTACCTAGGAAATATTTCATTTCTTTTTCATTTTTTTAAAAACAGTTTTACTTGATATATTATTCTTGGATGGTAGTTTTTTTTTTCTTCTTCAGTCCTTTGAATATATCATCCTATTTGCTTCTGGACTGCCAGGTTTCTGCTGAGAAATATGCTGAGTCTTATGAAGGCTTCTTTGTAAATAATGAATTACATTTTTTTGCCAGTTTCAAAATATTTTCTTTGATTTTTATAATTTGATTATAACATGTCCTGGTATGGCCTTTCTTGGGTTCATTCTGGTCTCCTTATATCTAGATATCCATTTCCTGCCTCAGATCTGGGGACGTTTTAGCCATTGTTTCTTTAAAAAAAGCTTTCTTCATCTTTCTTCCTTATGCTTTGGTATTCAAATAATGTGTATATTGATACATTTGATAGTGTTTCATAAATTCCTTACATTTTCTTCACTCTTTATTATTATTTTTTCTCTTTGCTTCTTACTGGATAATTCCAAATGACTTGCCTTTGATTTAGTTGATTCCTTTTTCTGTGTGCTCAAGTCTGCTGATGAAGCCCTGCAGTGAATCTTTAAATTCATTTATTGTATACTTCAGTTCCAAATTTCTGCTACTTTATTGTTTATTTTTAAATTATCTCTTTGTAGATATTCTCATTTTGTTAATGCATTGTGTTCCTGAGCTTATTGAGTATGCTTATGGTGGTTATTATGAAATCTTTATTAGATAAAGTTACATAACTCCATTTCTTTTGGGTCATTTCTGAGGAATCTATTTTGTTTCTTGATTAAATCATGTGTCCTTGTTTCATTTGATTAGGCCATAGTTACCTGTTATTTTGCACTGAGATCCACACATTTGAGAAAACAACCACCTCTTCAAGTGTTTAAGGACTTGTTTTGTAAATGAAAAGACCTTCACCAATTAGCCCAGCTTGAGATTCTGCCACCACTCAAACCTTTTCTATTGATTTGTCTTCTCTAAATTTGTATGAGCAAATTCTGCATTAGAAGGATTTGCTGATTTCTTTACGCAGGTACTTCTAATTTCTTTCTCCCTCTGGTGTCTGCCTGTAGTACTGCAGATTCTCTGGAGCTTCCGAAAGCTGCCCAGTTCTCTACTTGTTCTCAGTGATCCGTAGGCTTCTAGTATATGCCAAGTTCCATCAGTGCTCTAGGTTGGGTGAGACAGAATCCAGTTTCTAGATCAACCACCCAAAGGGCTAGGATACTGGATGCACATTCAAATCTTTTTTCCCAATGAGGAAAGACCTCTGAACTTATTTTTGCTATACCATGAGACCCCTGGAGTAGCAGAAAGTCATTCAACTCTTGTTTTCAGTATCTTCCAGTAACAGAGTATGCTGAGTCCTGTCATTGCTCTGATTTAGGTGAGACAGAAACTAGTTCCTCAAAGTCTTCTGAATAGCCAGAACACTGGATGCATATGCTCTCTTCCGAGGAAGAAGCTGGGAGTTGGGGGTTTTCTTCACTTATTCCATGCTGATCTGGGAAGGAAAGACTATGGCAAGTGAATATCTATTACTTTAAACGGTCACCTTTGTTCTCAACTGCTTTCTAGCTGGCACCCTTTCCTGTCAGAACTTAGATTCACCAAGATAGAAACCAGTCCCTTGGGCAGTATCCTGAAAAGTCTGAATATTGTACACATGGTTTAGTCTTTTCCTAACCAGAGAAAAGCCAGAAGCTGAGGAGCTGGGAGAGAGACTCTAGTGAGTAAGTAGCATCAGTATTTTTTACCCACTTCAATACAGCTGGTTTTGCATTTGCTCAAGGTTTAGGAACCTCTTAATTGGTGTCTGGTGTCTTAATTGGTCACAAAGAAGTAGTCTGTGTATTGTTGTTAAGTTAGCGTGTCCGTGAGGGGAGAGAGTAGGGCTTCCCATTCCACCATCTTGCTGATGTCACATCTCATTATTAGATTTTTTAAAATAATAAATTTGTTCATTGTCAATGTGTCAAACATTGTTATTTCCATTTTCTTTTGGCTACACTTTTACTTAATGCTTTTAATGAAAGCACACTATTCTTTATAAAAATCTTTATTATAGAACACATTATAAATCCACAGTTTTATGCTCCCTTTCATAAGAACCCTAGAATAGCTACCTAATATTTAGACATAAAAATATATTTTTTCCTTTTATTGAACTTTATCTCTATAAATATCTCTATAAATTTATCTCTATAAATACATAAAGAGTAGAAAATTGCATCCTGTTGGATTTTTTTTAAATAGATTATTCAATATTAACAAACTATGAATATATCTTGAAAAATGTTTTCAAGGGCTACACAAAACACCATATGTTTCATTTTCTTAAACTTCTTTCAATTGTAAAACAAAACAAAACAATTTTGGCATAAAATATATTTTGATTGTTACAGGACATTATTACTATTGCTTTATTCAACTAATATTCATTTGGATTTACCCACATAATTATCTTTTCTTTCACTTTTCATATACTCCATTTCTGAGCTCTTACTAGGATCTTTTATTGGCAGAAGATAGATGATCCCAGTAGGATCACAGTAATTTTATTTTAATATCCATGTCTAATAACTCAATTTCTTAGATTTTTCATGGGCCTCTTTCTATAGTAAGTTTATCTTCTTGGTTTGTGTTAAATGTTGTATTTTTATAACTTTTTAAAATATTAAGTGCTAAGCACTGTATATTAAAAATAATAAAGGACATTAGAATGGTGTTATAATTCTCTTAAGAGAACTTGATTTAGTTTCTAACAGGCAGGTAGGGTAGGACAATAGCTATTCAGATCACTTTATTCAATTATGAATTCAAATGACTTGTCTGGACTTCAATCTTCATGACAATTGCTCTAATTCACATACTTTTACTTCTAGAGTGTAGCCATTTTGAGTCACAACTAAATGCTTGGGGTCCTTTTCAGAGCCTATCTATATTGCTTAACTCAAAATTCCGAATATTTTTTAACCCCTTAAAAAAGTCCTGAAAGTTCCACTCAGCTATATGTTTTGGGATTTCAAATGCCTTGAGACAGAAAGTAATATGAAATTCTGGACTCATTAATCTGGACCTTTCCCCCTTAGTCTTGGTCCTTAAAATCTTTATTGACAAAATAACTGTTTAGTATTTTTATAAAAATTTGAAACATTACTTTCCCTAGATTTGATAGGTGCTCTTACCAGTAAGTTTAGTCTAAAACAAAATATTCTAACACTGTCACTCACAAAATCGTAATAGTTTCAGAGTCAAGATGCCATAGACAACAGTCTCTGCTTTTTATTTATTGTGCTATGCCAACATGGTGAAACCCCTTGTCTGCTAAAAAAAAAATGCAAAAATTAGCTGGGCTTGGTGGCGCATGCCTGAAGTCCCAGCTACTCCAGAGGCTGATGCAGGAGAATTGCCTGAACCTGGCAGGTGGAGGTTGCAGTGAGCCAAGATCGCATCACTGCCCTCTAGCCTGGCGCGACTCTGTTTCAAAAGAAAAAAAGCAATTGTTTACTGTAAGAAGTTTGATAAATGCTATAGTCCTTGTAGATAATGCTAGAGAATGAGAATAATATACCCCAGTTTCGAAAATAAATTTATTCTCAGATCTAAGTTTTGAAATGTATAACTTAGAGGTGAGAATAAAATTAAGCAAGTCTAGTCCCAACAGACTGACCAGTTTATTTCATGAAAATGTTACCAGTTCAGCCTGGGAGTAAATGCTGCTCCTTCATTTTGAAGGTTTGGTTATTGGTTAGCAGAGACTAATTGAAATGGTAGTCCATGAATCAGAGATATAGTTGCCCAAGTCTTTCCAAAGTATTATGAACACTTAACTCACTGTATTATAGTCTTTCTGGTCAATACAAAGATTTCTTTTGTGGTTGAACCCTTATTGATATTTCCTGTTGGTACTTTGAGTCCCCACAAGGCCATTCTCCACAAGTAAATTCTTAATTGGTAACCTACGTTTCAGCCTCTTTTCCTCCTCTTCTTCCACCCTCATTCTGCCAACTCTAGCAATTGGAGTTCCTATTTTTGCTGTGGTCTTACAGGAGTGTATTCTGAGCTGATCTCATTTATCTGCTAGCCTCCATAGTTAGTGAAGGCTTCACTCTGCTCAGGACCTCACCTACTTGTTGTTAGCCTTTTTCTGGAATTTATTTAATTTGTATTATTTTCTATCATTTCAATAAGTGTTGGTGGAAGAAAGGAGGTAGAGTTACCAGTCTTCCATTTTGAATTCAAATCTTACTATAATTTAATTTATAGGCATACAGCTTTTTCTATATAATTAAATTAATGTTTATCATTCTATAGTTATTAGAAGATAATTTAATGAAATTGTGAATGAATTTTATTTTGTAACTTATTGTTTTGTAACTTTGTAATTTATTGTTAGGTAAAACACTATACTTATAAATAAATAAACCTTTAACAATTTATTCTACTAGCCAAAATTTCTGAACTAAAATTATTATTTTTTTAATCTTGAGAATAGAGTATGTTTTTGTTTCAGGAATAAAGGAGGAACAAGCAATCTAAAAGCCAGGAATTAGATTATACTCATAAAAGATTATTTTATGAGGTTTATTGATCAAATTTTTTTTTGTAATTTATGAACTGAATGAACAGAAGGTAAAAGTTTAAATATACACAGACACAACAAAAATTTAAGCTTAGATATAAACATTTGTATTTTACTAAATTTTATAGTTCAGTGATTGTATATTTCCTTTGTAAGGCTTAAATTACACACTAAACACTGGCAATGACATTCTATTTTTAAAATAATAATGCTTTACTTTTTAGAGATATAATGTTAAGCATTTCTCTCTGTTAGATAATTGGATTTCAGTTTCTACCTCTAGGCACAGGCAAGAGTTTCATATTTTTTCACCCCAGTTTTACTTAGAGAAGATGCCGCTGTATGAAAAGTGATAACAAAAATAATAGTGCGGTGCTGGTTGGGAGGAAACATTTTCTTTTTCAGAAATCAATAGGAACAGAGAGTGATCCTATTTTTCACCTGAGGCAAATTACCATTTCAGAACCAAAGAGTGCTCACCTACTAGGAACAGCAGTGACACAACCTTCTGTCAGCGACAATTCAAGTTTAGGAGCAATATACGACACTAGGGAGAGCTAATTAAATTAATTCTGTGGAAAAGAGACAAGATGACTCCATGGAATCAGGGTGCCCCAAGGGCTTTCCCTCTATCCTCTATCTTCATCATTGCCCAGCTCTTCTCTTTAGCAACTCACTCACATACTTAATACCTGGTGTGCAATACCTGATTCCTTTGGTGTTCTTGCGTAAGCTGTAATGTGAATATTTGACTTCTATGATTGATGAGTGCAGCAGGAAAGAAATGTAATTGCTTTGACTATGCAGCAGTAAATGGATACTTTCTTTGGAAATTCAACTTGCTTCATTTAGACCTAAACATGCCAAGCAGATGCAGACGATCAACTCACAGCATATGATACAAGCAAATATCTTTCTCTTTTATGTTCCGTTTTTAATGTAATAGCAAACTAACATCTGTTGTTCTGAGCATCACAAATCTGTTCTTTTCAAAGTAAAGGTTTGCTGAGCATTGATATTTTGCTAAGAATAGTTTTTTTGTGTGTGGCAATCAAACTGTGCCCTATTTTTATGTCAAATTCAAATGTTTTTTTGGAAAGGTCGTTGTGTGTGTGTGTGTGTGTGTGTGACTTATTGAGCTGAACTAGTATGATAGATGTAATGATAGATGTAAATAATTTTACAAAGTATTGTTCTTGTAATGTTCCTGAGTGTGGGTAAGGAAACAGAGAAGAAAGGTGATTGGTGTTTAAGGGCTAATCCAGTATGAGCAACACCTTCTCATACATTATTTAACTCTGTTACTCTTTAAATATATATATATATATTTAATATTTATGTTATTATATATTAATATATATACTTAAAGAGTTACATATATGTGTTATATATATGTGTATTTAAAAATATTTTAAAAATATGTATATATTTTTTAATAGATCCAGAGAGTACATGTGCAGGTTTGTTACATGGATATATTCTGTCATGGTGAGGTTTGGGCTTCTAGTGTACCTATCGTCCAATAGGGAATATTATACTCAGTGGGTAATTTTTCAACTCTCAAACCTCTGCCAGCCTTCCTGCTTTTGGAGTCCCTAGTGTCTGTTACTTCCCTCTGTATGTTTATTCTTTACAGAGCACTTTTGTTCCACATAAGAAATGCTACTCAATTCCCTAAGAAATTGAATACCTGCCTTTTATGGTAGTATTTGGTGTGTCTGTGAGCCTTTTCCAGCTCTCAGGATAGGCATTTGAATGTAATAAGTAATAGTATTAGAATCTTTCTCTGAAACATAGACTTGTAGGGTTGCAAGTTTCTTTCTTAGTGCAATAAGGAAATATTAGATTAGATATAACAGAAAAAAACCAAGAGTTTTTTTAAATCACTTTAACATAAACAATATTACTTTTAATTTTAAAGTAAAATTTTAAAACAGTATTACTTTTAAAGGTAAGTTGGCTCACGTGTTTACACAGTGACATAAATACACCTAAATTCCTGCATAAGGTACAAATATTGGTGGAATTTGTACCTTATGCAAATATTGATACAAATATTGATGGAATTTCTACCTAAATACCTGCATAAGGTACAAATTTTTCTGATGGAAAAATCTTGGTTGCGTTGCATGTCTCCACATCTAGCTGGCATTAACATTGTTTTACCAAAAGGACAAGGTGAAACAATATGGCTTGAAGCTATATAGCCTCGTATTTAGAAAATCCAACTCAATATGTAGCTTCTGCATCACCCCTATGCTACCTTTTAAAAAAAATCAAAAGTTTTCAACAGAAAACAAATACATATATCTGAATACAAAATAAAACAATAATAACAACCACTATTATGATTGAGTCCAATATTTTTTATTAACTGGAAGCTTTCACATTTTGAAACCCATTTAAGGCAAGACATTATTTTAAGGAAACAATAAATGTTACATTTTAAATTTATTAAAATAAATTAATACTCAAAAAAATTTTTTAATAGGATCTCTTGTGGGTTGTAATGCCTAACACTGTGGCTTTGAGTATTATGTCCTGCTGTCAGTCCATCTTTCGACCCTATAATTCAATAGGTTTTTTTTGTTGTTGTTGTTGTTAAAAATTCTCTTTTATCTAATAGCTCATGTGCAGGTACATATGTGTGTACACACTCATAAGCTCAGGAGAATTGTAAATTATGAACTTTGTAAAGAATTTGGAATATTAACATAAACAAGAAAGAGTTGAAAGTTTGAAATTTTCATCTTTTGGTTTAATCAACAAAAATGAAGCACCTGTTATGCTGTAGTATAAAATAATAACATTCAAAAAAGTCAAGAATGTGGCAGTGTATTCCTGAGGTTTCCAAAGCTATCAAGCATTCTTGTTAAGAATCATTGGACCTATCAAAATACAAAAGAGCAGCTAGAGACATTTGAAGTGATGATTTATATTTTGTGCTATCCTGGTCAGAGATGTGAGCAGCAGCATAAAATAATAAACAATGTTTAAGTCAAGCCACGATGCTATCAAAAAGACATGGTAGTACAAAGTGAGTATCTTAATACAATCAAAGAGACAATTGTTTGGGTGAAATATATTTCTAGTTAATAGGAATTAAAAAGTAGAAATAACATTTAGATCACTTTTATTTACATTAAATTTGAAATATGTAATTTTACAATGATTTGTGTTTTAAAGATGTCCCACAGTTGAACTTAGGAATTGTAGCCTTATATAAATTAATATTTATTTAATTAAAAAGTGTTCTATTAGAGTAGAAAATCACTCATGGAATAAATAACTTGTGGAGTAAATAACTCATGGGGAGAAGGGGAAGAAGAGGGAAAAAGGAAGTCCCTAAGTTTAAAGTTACTTTTTATCCGTGGATAGTGGTAGAAATTAATGCCTCTATGGTAATTCAGTTTGAAGAACACATCAGGTTCCTAGAAGATATCCCTGTTCATTCTTTTAAAAATGCAAAACCAAACTTAAAAAAAATTGTAAAGAATGTTTTCCTATAGGGCACACAATCCCCTTTCTGTTTTTATTTGTTTGGCATATTGGGGGTACAAGCTATTCTTTAGAATTTATATGACCATTTAATAAGTATTTCCATAGCTACTAAGTGTTGTGCAGTTCTTTTCTTGTAAATGTGAGCTGAGTATTTTATATAATTATATTAGCCGTAACTCTGCCTTTATAAATGACAAATAAAAAAGAATGAGTAATTGGAAACTCCTAAAATATCGTTATTATATACAATTAATATTTGATTTGCCAAAGCTTCAGCTACAGTGTACTCAACAACAAGGTTTTATACACATGATTTCAGAACAGAGTATGTTATCAATTATCATGAATAGTTCATACTTGGAATTATTGCTTCCGTTGACTAATTAATTGGTATTATTATAGCACAATTGTGTAAGGTATAATTATTTTATGAACTATGAAATAGAAGATGAAGATAAACAGAAATGCCTTCTGAATTTTTCAACATTCTCTTTACTTCTATCAATTGTTGTCTTCATTTGGGATCTAAAAGCATCATAATGTGTATTAATCATTCTATAGTCCAGAGGATTTTTATGTTCTCTTTATCATGGTATAGAATACATCTCACTGATGTATTTATAAACTGGGGTTGAGGCCAATTCTCCAGGGCAGTACCTGTATTGTCAGCCCCATTTTTTTTCTTATTAAAGAAGGCAAATTGAATACAACCAAAGAAAGGTGATGTATAAGAGTAACAATGAACCATGCTAGGACAATGTTTTATAGTAAAGTAAATTATCTCCTGAATTTTGAAGCTTTTAGTATTATTAGGAACAAATTATTTATGACATTGTATTGCATTATGGCACTGGATGAGAACTACTGAAAAAATTGTCAATGGTTTTTCTTTTAACATTGTTATGTCACTTTTTATTCATGGCTGATATGGTTTGACAGTGGTATATCTTCTAATTTAAAGTAATGTTCAGATACACATTTGGAATGACCTGGTTGGCCAGAATATGCTGCTGTCAGAATATTTCAGCTGAAAGATTTCCTTTTATAGTCCATTTAATTCAATGCAGCTCTTCTTTTCTGAAGGATGCCCAAGATTCCTCTAAAATTGAGCATGCATCTAAAAGATCTGTGATTCACAGAAACAATTTAAATATTACTACATTTATAGAGTAACTATAATTGAGTTGTAAATATTTTTAGTTATAAAGAGTTCTTGACATTAGGAGGATTATAGCAGATTTCACAGCACAGCACTCGAGCTCTGCTAAAGGACAGACAGACTCCTCAAGTGAGTCCCTGACCATCATGCCTCCAACATCCAACAGGGGTTGACAGACACCTCATGCAGGAGAGCTCCAGCTGGCATCTGGTGGGTGCCCCTCTGAGATAAAGCTTCCGGAGGAAGGAGCAGGCAGCAATCTTTGCTGTTCTGCAGCCTCTGCTGGTGATACCCAGGCAAACAGGGTCTGGAATGAACCTCCAGCAAACTGCAGCAGACCTGCAGATAAGGGGCCCGACAGAAGAAAAACTAACAAACAGAAAGCAGTAACATCAACATCAACAAAAGAATGCCCACACAAAAATGCCATCCAAAGGTCATGAGCATCAAAGGTAGATAAATCCACAAAGATGAGGAAAACCAGCACAAAAATGTGGAGATTTCTGAAAATCAGAATGCCTCTTCTCCTCCAAATGAGTGCAACTCCTCTCCAGCAAGGGCACAAAACTGGACAGAGAATGAGTTTGACAAATTGACAGAAGTAGGCTTCAGAAAGTGGGTAACAACAAACTCCTTTGAGCCAAAAAAACCGTGTTCCAACCCAATGCAAGGAAGCTAAGAACCTCGATAGAAGGTACAGGAGCTGCTAACTAGAATAATCAGTTTAGATGAGAGAGCATAAATAACCTGATAAAGCTGAAAAACACAGCACCAGAACTTTGTAAAGCATACACAAGTTTTAATCACTGAATCGATCAAGCGGAAGAAAGGATATCAGAGACTGAAGATCAACTTAATGAAATAAGGTGTGAAGATAAGATTAGAGAAAAAAAGAATGAAAAGGAATGAACAAAGCCTCCAAGACATATGGATCTATGTGAAAAGACCAAATGTATGATTGATTGGTGTACCTGAAAGTGGCGGGGAGAACAGAACCAAGTTGCAAAACACACTTCAGGATATTATGCAGGAGAACTTCCCCAGCCTAGCAAGACAGGCCAATATTCAAATTTATTAAACACAGAGAATACCACTAAGATACTCCTTGAGAAGAGCAACCCCAAGAAAAATAATTGTAAGATTCTCCAATGTTGAAACGAAGGACAAAATGTTAAGGACAGCCAGAAAGAAAGGTTGGGTTACCTACAAAGGGAAGCTCATCAGACTAATAGGAGATCTCTCTGTGGAAACCATATAGGCCAGAAGAGAGTGGGGGCCAGTATTCAACATTCTTAAAGAAAAGAATTTTCAAGCTGGAATTTCATGTCCAGCCAAACTAAGTTTCATAAATGAAGGAGAAATAAAACCCTTTACAGACAAGTAAATGCTGAGGGATTTTCACCACTAGGCTGGCCCTATAGGAGATCCTGAAGGAAGCACAAAATATGGAAAGGAAAAACTGGCCACTGCAAAACACATACTAATATATAAAGACCAACAATACTATGAAGAAGCTGCATCATCTAATGTGCAAAATAACCAGCTAGCATCACGATGACAAGATCAAATAAACAGATAAAAATATTAACCTTAAATATAAATGGGCTAAATGCCCCACTTAAAAGACATTGACTGGCAAATTGGATAAGGAGTCAAGACCCATCAATATGCTGTATTCAGGAGACCCATCTCACGTGCAAAGACACATATAGGCTCAAAATAAAGAAAGAGAGGAATATTTATCAAGCAAATGGAAAGCAAAAAAAGAAAGGCAGGGGTTGTAATACTAGTCTCTGATAAAACATACTTTAAACCAAAAAAGATTTAAAAAGACAAAGAAGGGCATTACATAATGGTAAAGGGATCAATTCAACAAGAAGAGCTAACCACCCTAAATATATATGCACCCAATACAGGAGCACCCAGATTCATAAAGCAAGTTCTCAGAAATCTACAAAGAGACTTAGACTCCCACACAATAATATTGGGAGATTTTAACATCCCACTGTCAATATTAGACAGATCAACGAGACAGAAAATTAACAAAGCTATTCAGGACTCAAACTAAGCTCTGGGCCAAATAGATCTAATAGACATTACAGAACTCTCCCCCCAAAGCAACAGAACACACCTTTTTCCCAGCACCACATAGCATTTATTCCAAAATCAACTACATAATTGGTAGTAAAACACTCCTCAGCAAATGCAAAAGAACAGAAATCATAACAGTCTCTCAGACCACAGTGCAATCAAATTAGAACTCAGAATTAAGGACTCACTCAAAACTGCACAACTACATGGAAACTGAACAACCTGCTCCTGAATGACTGACCACTGGGTAAGTAACAAAATTAAGGCAGAAATAAAGAGGTTCTTTGGAACTAATGAAAACAAAGAGACAATGTACTAGAATCTCTGGGACACAGCTAACACAGTGTTAAGGGAGAAATGTATAGCACTAAATGCCCACATCAGAAAGTGAAAAAGATCAAAAATCAGCATTCTAACATCACAATTAAAAGAACTAGAGAAGAAAGAGCAAACAAATTCAAAAGCTGGCAGAAGACAAGAAATAATTAAGATCAGAGAACAGAAGAAGACAGAGACATGAAAAACCCTACAAAACATCAATGAATCCAGGAGCTGGTTTTTGAAAAGATTAATAAAATAGATAAACTTCTAGCCAGACTAATAAAGAATAAAAGAGAGAAGAATCAGACACAATAAAAAATGATAAAGGACATATCACCACTGATATCTCAGAAATATAAACTAACATCAGATCATACTATAAACACCTCTATGGAAATACAGCAGAAAATCTAGAAGAATTGGATAAATTTCTGAACACATACACTCTCCCAAGACTAAATCAGGAAGAAGTCAAATCCCTGAGTAGATCAATAACAAGTTCTGAAATTGAGGCAGTAATTAATAGCCTAACAACCAAAAATCCCGAGGATCAGACAGATTCACAGCCAAATTCTGCCAGAGATACAAAGAGGAGCTGGTACCATTCCTTCTGAAACTATTCCAAACAATACAAAAAAAGGGAATCCTCCATAACTCATTTTATGAGGCTAGCACCATCCTGATACCAAAACCTGAGAGAGACACAACAACAACAAAATTTCAGGCCAATATCTCTGATGAACATTGATGCCAAAATCCTCAATAAAATACTGCCAAACCAAATCCAGCAGCACATCAGAAAACTTATCTACCATGGTCAAGTTGGCTTCATCCGTGAACTGTTCCAACCTCTGCCTGTTAACCAGTTCCAAAGTTGCTTGCACATGTTTGGGTCTCTTTTCAACAGTATCCCGCTCTACTGGTATCAATTTACTGTGTTAGTCCATTTTCACACTGCTGATACAGACATACCCAAGACTGGGCAATTTACAAAATAAAGAGGATTAATATTGGACTTACAGTTCCACATGGCTGGGGAAGCCTCACAATCATGGCAGAAGGCAAGGAGGAGCAAGTCACATCTTACTTGGATAGTGGCAAGCAAAGAGAAAAGCACTTGTACAGGGAAACTCCTCTTTTTATAATCATCAGATCTCAGATCTCATGAGACTTACTCATTTTCATGGGACTAGCACAGGAAAGACCTACCCCCATGATTCAATTACCTCCCACTGCATCCCTCCCACAATACATGGGAATTCAAGATAAAATTTGGGTGGGGTCACAGCCAAACCATATCATCTTTTCAGGTATTCTGTTCATTTTTAAGATTATTATTAGGTTTAACTGTAGAATTATAAAACTTCTATGTGTATTTTATATACATAATTTTGTATAACAAGAGTTCTTATACATTTTCTGGTTTTTATAGAAGTTTTATAACTTTGCATTTTGCATTTATTTCTATGGTTTCTTTTTATTTTTGTGTAAGTTGTAAGGTATGTACCTAAGTTTGTATTTTTGTGTTGATCATCGAATTGTTCTAGTACCATTTGTTTGAAAGTACTTTTCTCACTTGAATTCCTTTGCATTCTTTTAAAAACACAATTGACTATCTTTGTCAATTGACTATTCCTGGCTCTCTCTTCTGTTCTATCAATCTTTAAGTATATTCTTTTACCAATATCATACTATCTTGATTACTATAGCTTTCTAGTAAGGCTTGAAATTAGGTGGTGTGATTCCTCCAAATTTCTTCTTTTTCAAGATTGTGTTGTGGCTATTCTAGGGCTTTTTACCCTTCATATAAACTTCAGAATCAGTTTTTGAAATCTACCAAGCAGCTTGCTGTGATTTTGACTGCAATTGCATTGAAACTATAAGGTCAAGCCAGGAAAATCTGATATATTAACAGTATTAAGACTTTCAATATATGAATAGAGAATATCTCTTTAAACTTTAAGTGACGCTTGGAATCCATGTGTTTTAGGTCTGTGTCTGTCTCATCCCCTGCAATAGATTCCTACATCAGTAGTCCCTGGTGAAGCTTGCCTTTTGGTATTCATAGTTGTTTAGAAGTCCCCAAGACCAACTTCAGTTTTAATGACTTCTTAAAAGGACTGACAGGACTTACATACTTGGTTATGCTCATGGTTATAGCTTATTACTGTAAGAGGATATAAACTCAAATAAGCAAAGAAAAAAGGTACATGAAGAAATGTCTAAAAAATGCCATGGACAAACTTCTAGATGTCCTCTCCCAGTGAAGTGGTGTGGTCATGCTTATTTCTCTCATAAACAACATGTGAGTGGCAACATATAGGAAGTTTTGTCAACCAGGGTAATGACTCTGAGCCTTGCATCCAGAGTTTTTATTGGGAGTCACCGCATGCCTATGCAACTGATCTCAGCACTGATTCCAGCCTCCCAGGCATTCACCATAGATTACATTTGTTAGCATGAACTATATGATAAAATTGGTACAGGATGGCCCATTACCTCAGGCATACAAAAGCCTTAATGACATTCACCACAAATGACATTTTTAGCATAAATTATCTCATCAAAGTGGTATGCTGTAATGTAAGGCCTCAGGCATACAGAAACACTCATATCAGGCAGAGTATTCCAAGAGCTCAGAGCTCTTTTTCCAAAAACCAATCCTGAGGAAAACTATTTCTTGGAAATGTGCAGGGTTGTTTGAAATCTAAGCCTGTGAGTTAACCCTTTTCTGAAGAACACCTTTGTGTATATCCTGCCCATATTCCGTCTGTGGTTGTCCTTGTGACCTGTTTGGGTCAATGGGATATTGGGAACTGAGACATTAGCTGTGGTCTTGATATGTGTTTGTGCTTGCCTTCTTGGAAAGCTGCTGCTCAGTAAAGAAACTTTGTCTAGCCTCCTTGAGGATAAACGCGTGAAGAAAAGCTTCAGTAATTTCACCTATCCAAGCTGAGTGCAGTCAACCCATCAACTTGCGAGAAATAATGACTTGTTTTTGTTTTAAGCACTAAGTTTCAAAATAGTTTCCTATATAGCAAAAGATGCCTGACACAAAAATTTGTTCTAGAAGTTGGATAAACCCCAGAAGAGAGCTAACTGATTGGACTGAGTCTACGCTATCTTTGAAGTAAGAAGAATAGGTAAAAACATTGACTTCAGAGCACAGTAACAATACTGTCTCAGGACAGAAAAAGGATAAGAACAAACTAAAATATAGGCTAGACAGTGAGTAGTGATGTATTGTTTGTGAGGAGGGTACAAATATGGAGGAGTATGCATGTTTGTAGAGTGAATTCTTCAAAAGTACAGGGAAAAAGTGAACTAAATTAAAATAATAGATCCAACCTCTTAAGATGAAGAAAAAATTACAAGTAAAAATCTGAGACAAAAAAGCATAAAATAAGATAGTCAAAATAAATCCACTGTATTAGTAATGATGATATTAATATGTGACTAGACTAAATGCTCCAATTAAAAGGCACATGGATAAAAATAAAAACCCACCTACATGCTGTTACTATAAAGAGGTGTAAAAATTAGGAATGCTAAAAGACTCAAAATAAAATGATTGAAAATATGGCCAGGTAAGTAAAACCAAAAAAGCTGATAGTTACCTGAATGTAGTACAAAATAAACTTTGAGCAAAAGGCATTGCTACAGATAAAAAACATGCCTATATAATGACAAAACGTTAAATTTACCAGAAAGCTATGTCAATTCCATTGTGAGTATAACTGATAACATAGCTTTAAAAAATATGAAGAAACATGACAGAATTAAGGAGAAATAAACAAATCTACTGTCATAGTTTGAGAATTTAACTAACCTTTCTCAAAACCTTACAAAGCAAGAAACCATGAGATTATTTCCAATAGCATCTTGATTTATAATCGCGATTATACATCATGAAATAAATTATAAATTGCAAAATAAGTTTTCTCTATTGGAATTAACAATTTATTTCATCTTTATGGATAAATAAATATCCACAAATTGGTTTAAAAAAACTATTTTAAAAAAGGAGAACTGAGGAGAAATACTTGCTGTAGCAGATACTGAAACAACATTCTCTGAGACCATTTTACTGAACTCATTTGAATAACTTTATAGGATCACTTTATATAGTAGAGGTTACAAAATTAGATTAAGCATTATGAAAAATAAAATGTCAAAAATTTTAGAGTTCAATTTAAAAGGAAAATGGTTGACTAGTTAATAAATGATGTTGATACAACTGACCATCATAAAGAGAATTAAAATGGAAACTTCCTATTCAAACTACAGTTGAAAAAAAGAACAGTTTAGCGAAGACTAAAAATCTAGAAACTATAAAGAACAGAAAACATATTTAACCACATGCTATTTAAAAAATTCTTTGGATTTGAAAAGGTAACATAAAATAGTTTATATTATAAATATGAAAAAATGTTTGCACATTATGACAAAAGCTTAACATTCCATAATAAAGAGCTCATATAAATTGACATAAATACAACTAACCTCTCCTTTCTCAAAAAAAGCAAAGGGTATCATTAGAAAATTTACAAATGGTAAAAAACCATATTAAAAGATGCTAAAATTCAGTAGCAGTAATGCAAATCAAAGCATCCATAGATATGCTTTTTAACACAACAGACATTAAATCTAGATGAGGGTATTAATACTTATTGCTATAGTCATGTGGGGTAAAGAAAATTCCCATATTTTGCTGGTGGATGTTTAAAATGTTACAAAGGTTTTGGAAACACTTGATATGTAGTAAATGCCAATTTTTCAAAAGATATCCCACTAATTCTTATACGTATGATAGTTCGAACTATAAAAACAATTCTACAGGACAAGGCAGGCAGATTGCTTGGGCCAGGAGACCAAGACCAGCCTGGGTAACGTGTCGAGAGCCTGTCTCTACAAAAAGCGTAAAAAATTAGCTAGGTATGGTGGTGCAATCCTGTGGTCCCAGCTACTCTGCAGGCTAAGGTGCAAGGATCACAGGAGCCTGGGACCTTGAGGATGCAGTGAGTTGCAACATTGAACTCCACCCTGGGCAACAGATCAGACTCTTGTCTGTAGAGTCTATTGATGAGGATTTACCTCAGGGGTGGGATGAGATAAATGGTAAATCTCAGGGGTGAGATTTATTTCACCTATTTTTGGCTAATGTTCCATTATTGGAACACTAAGCATGTGGGAATTACTTATATCCTACTGCTCAAGGTCATTGTCAAGGTCTAATTGCAAAAATTCAAAAAATTGCAATCTTAGGCATAAATGGGTTATGGGAAGAAATCACAAGAAAAAAGGCATCTTCTGCCTTATCCTCCATTGCTACCACCATGGCCTTTGCACATATACAACGTAGTAGTCTTACTCATGAGCACCTCTGACTTCTTTATGCCTCATACGTAGTGCTTTGGCCTATAATAATATTCATCCTTGCCTTGACTAGCTTCAAAACTTGGTTCAATGACCACCACCTTCTGAGTAAATTTCCTGATGTTTTAATAACATCATATCAATCTTAACAGTATTCTGTAATCAATTATTTGATTGAATTGATGTTTTACACTATATCCTAAACTCAAGAACAGTGACCATGTGTTCTTTTTGTCTATCCAATCCCTAAAGCATTTTTAATATACATAGTATGTATTCAATAAGTTCTTATTTCAACAAAGCCAGGGTGCCTTTGGAAGTTAACAGTGTAGTTGATCACTATGTTCCCAGTTCTAAACATGATGTCTTATGCATAAAGAAGCTTGATAAATATTTATTGAATAAATTTTTAAATGAGTGAACTAGAACAGATGGCTAATTTCCAATAAAAGTAATATCTATAGCAAAATGCTTTCTAAGGAGTCTTCAGTAGCTTGTAACTAAAACAGAACTCACTCTAAATAGCATTTTTAACCTACTCAGTCCTTTGAAAGGAGATGTCCACATTATACTTCTGAATATAAAGGTAGATGCATGGACATCTACTTTTTAAAAAAAAGTTCAGTGTGGCTTCCAAAACACACTGAATAAGCACATATGCCTTAGCTATGAAACTAAATCTAATTCTGGCAATCTTCTTTTAAAAATTAAAAAATGATTTTATTTAAAAGATATTAGAGATCATACAATATGAGGGAGCATTGAGAGTATACAGAAAGGGATTCCATAAAGTCTGAAGGGTCAGGCCACAGAAACTGTAGCAAAGCATATTACAGAACAAGAACAGGAAGGCTTGTGTGCTACTGATAGTAGTCGTGCATCTGACCTCTATTTCCAAGTTTTGTGCCCCATCTTTTGCAATAAAATCTTCTAATCTTCAATGGGACAGTGAGGTGGAGGATCTGACTTCTGCAATAGTGAAAAGTGATCATTTTTACCCATTTATACTCCAAGAGTGACGAGGGTGTCAAGGGGAAGGGACTGTTTGGACATGAAATAGCTGAAAATGAGAAATACATCCATTATAAGGATTAAAATCAGTGGTAGTATCCCTCAATGAGACCATGCCATTCCTCTGAACCTAAAATTGAATTGGGATAAGTCAGGAAATGATAATGATGTTTCAAAAAAGGAATCCAACTTTGCTCATAAAACAGTAGTATGAAACCTATTGTCAATATAATGTGCTCCCTTCTTGGACTTGATGGGAACATCAAAGATATGAGTGTAGATGCAAGGAAACATTATAATAAAATTATAATAAAAAGCTTCAGGTAATTATAATTTTAAAGTGTTTTGTGATGAATATTTCACACAGTCCTTACTATGTATTAGAATTGTGTCTCTTTTGGTATAAAAGTTAAGCCACATTATAAATTTCAATGAGATTGTTAAAGAAAAGGGAACGTTTAAGAGAGGCACTGAGGAGGGTGTGGATTTTCTGGGTGTATATGGTGGGAGTGGCAGTGCTAATTTGTCTCACCTTTAGTCATTGCAGAAATACATGAAGCAGGCTGGAGGCAGCTATTTAACATAATTTTTTATATATATCTTGCATCTAACAATATATAAAAATGCAGAGCAAAGAAAAAACAAAAGATGCTTTCAGTTTCTTTTTATTTATTTTCTTTCAGAAATACCTTGTTCTGTTTCCTAGGGTATTTCATAAACTGAATCCAGAAAGTTTTTACAAATTTGTTTGTTTTTTAAAAATTGACATAAAGCTACATGTATTTACTGGGTATAACATGTTATTTTGAACTATATATAGGTTGTGGAATAGTCAAATCTAGTTAATTAATAAATGCATTACATCACATTATCACATTGTTATCACTTTTTGTGATGAAAACACTTAACATCCACTCTTAGCATTTTTCAAGAACACAATATATCATTATTAACTGTCATCACTCTGTAGCACATTAGATTCCTTAAGCTTGTTCCACTTATCTCACTATAAATATGTATCATTTGGCCAACATTCCCCCAACCTGTCTTCCACAAAACAACCCCAGCCTCTGGTGACCACCATTCTACTCGTTTTCTCTATGAGATTGACTTCTTCAGATTCCACAGATATGTGAGATCATGTAGTATTTGTCTTTAACTTAGAGAATCCTGTGGTGCCTCTGGATGAAAGGAAAAGAAATCTCAATATAGAGCCAACATATTTTTGTACATGAATAATACATGAAAAAAAAAAACATGTCAAATGAGCAAGTAACTATCAAGGGAAATGTGTCAAAGTTGTTCCAGAACACTGTAGGAGAATTATATGATCAGGTATTAATATTTTGAGAGATCACATTAATGGGCCATGGAATCATCACTAAATTCTAAAATATATTTACCTCCCAGCTTGCGATAATCCAAAAAATTGATAAAATTTCAACAGGCATGTTTTTATATATCCCTAGTTATGAGACTAATATATGAAACATAAAACTTCCTATGGTTAGAGTGTCAGAAAGGTGTACTGGTATTACCCTATATCCTTGCTAATGACAGTAAAAAGGAAATAAGTTTTGTCATTGGGTAGAGATTATATAACTTTGGAAGTGTGTCTCACTGTGATTTCTGGAGCCTCTTAACTTTCATGCTAAATAGAGAACATGGTCTGTGATATGATGTACCTGGAGTTGTTTGGAAATTTGGTTGGTTAGATTATTTCTGACAGAACCAAATAAACCCAAGAGAATCAGCTCTTAAAGATCTTAGGTTGTCTGATAGTAGTGTAAATTATACTCTTGACAAGTCATCATTATGTGTGGATAGACACTTGATGCAGAGCTGCTATATTTCAGATTATATGAGACACAGATCAAGTATTTTATTAATTTTTAAATTTATTTCATCCCAGGATACATTTCTGTAAAATGTGTATCAAAATAATGTCTTGTGATCTGGTATAAATATAAATAACCTATGTGTGCATTTTAATAAATTAATTATAAGCCTAATTTAGTGACAGCAATTATTGTTGAGAGTAAAGTCTCCTTGAATGAGGAAATAATTTGTTACAAGACTCAAGAATTATTCCTTCTATCCATATGTTTGATCATTCAAAGGAGGCAGAGAAGTAATTGAAGATTTTAATGTTTTAAACAAATAAACATCACATAGATTGACTCTAAAACCTTTAAAACATGTTTCAGTATCAGTTCACAATATCCTCAATAGAAAAATAGCTTTAGAGGCATAAAATGAAGTCATGAGATTCTCACTTTCAGCCCAGCATCCCAAAAGGGCAAGACAAACTTCAAAATAATAAGTTTTTAAAACGTTTTTGAGATAATACCCAAATAAGATGAGATCTAGGAAGTATGGAGCCTTTTATAGAAAAGGAAAGCACTTTCATCTTTGGCAGAATTGTTAAAAGAGGAGCAATATACCACAGATCAGCAAAGGAGAAGCCAACCAAAATTGCAATCAACTGCTAACGGCAATATGTGGGCTCACGTGATAGAATAGACTGCAGTCACAGAGGAAGTTTGCAACCTCTGACAATTCTTTCCTGTGGGTCTTTACTGATCACCAAAAGAAGGAGACAGAGAAGGAGAGATGACTTAAGTACAAGGGAGCTACCATCCTAAATCAAAGAGGAGAAAGGCAGGAGAGTTCACAGAGATCCCAGAGACACCCAGATAATGACCCAGCTACCAAACACTAGGGGGAAGGGAGAATAGCTAAGAGAGACCCTTTTGAGTTACTTATGCTGCCTCGGAAGACTCAATGTATATAGGAAGACTGTAAGACTCAGAAAGTAAAAAGTATGAATGGAGAGCAAAAGTGATTTCTCTGCTATCCACGAATCAGGGAGCCAAGCTGGAACACAGGGAGAGAGTAACCACCGCTGGCAGCTCAGCTTTAAAACACAGGCAGCTCTCTGGAATATTATAAGCGCTGAGATCCAAGGCCCTAATAAGAAAAACCCTGACCCTGCCTTAAGAGTATTTGAAGTCCATGGTGAGCTGAATTAAACTAAAGTTTTATAAAGCTCAGACACAGCTCCATTTTAGGTCAGATGGACTCAGCTTTTCCCCATGGTGACCCCATTTAAAAAAAAAGTCGCTTCATAGTGGAGGAAAGTATTATTGTCTTTAGTCTCAACCAGATGTTAATAAAAATGTGTTGCATATAAAAAAATTATAACATGGAAGAAAGGAATGAAAGTACAAAAGAAGGAAGGAGAATGAGAGAAATAGAAGGAAAAAAGGAAGAAAGGAAGGAAAGGTTAAGTGACTAAAAGTCAAGAGAAGTAATATTTAATAGAAGCAGATTAAGAGATGCCTCAAGTATTATAATTATCCAACAGGGTTGTTTAAATTGACTGTGACAAAAATGCTTAAGAATCTAGTGGAAAAGGTGGGACAGTTTCACACAGAGATGATTTTGCAAAGATATGGTCTAATTGAAATGGAATTTTCAACAGCCAAATGGAAAGGCTAGAAATAAATATAAATTTAGAAACAGAATAATTATTAAGTACACTTAACAACAAACTAAAAACAGCAAATGAAGGGATCAGTGAAATAGAAAAAAGGTTAATAGAAAGTATACAAGTTGAAGCATAAAGAAAGGAAATAAGAATTGAAAAGTAATAAAACATTCACGATATATGAAGCAATAAAGATAGTTTAATATATACACTGCTGAAGTTGAGACAAAATAAATCTCTGAAGAGATAACAACTGAGACCTCTCAAAACGTAGTAAAATATATCAAGCCATAGGTCCAAGACACTCATTAAATGTCAAGTAAAGCAAGTACAAGCAACCACTACTATAATAAAGCCACCTAAGCATGTTATAGTCAAGCTGCTGAAAACCACAGGTAGAGACTTCTAAACCAGCCAGAGGGAAAAAAGATACATTACATACTTGGAAAAGAAAGATAAAATATAATTAAATTTCTTCAGATATAATGAAAACTAGATGCCAATGAAATCACACCTTTAGAATACTGAAAGAAACAGCTGTGAATGCAAATTTTATATTTGACAAAAATATACTTCAATATTGAGGAAAGATTAAGACATTCTCAGAAAGATGACACCTTAGCATGTTCATCAGCTCCATATAAGAAATGCTTTAAGAAGTTCTTTAGGCTAAAGGGGAATGATATCAGATGGGATTCCAGATTTCTAATGAGGAAAGAAAAGCATAAAATTAACTATCTGGGTAGGTCAATGTAAAAGACATTTTTAGTGCCTTTGTAGGTCTCTTTCTTCATCTCTCCTTTTCTCTCTTTCTCTCTGTATGTGTACATATGTAATTATATTTATTTAAAAGACTATTGACCATTTAAACCAAAACTAATAGGTCCTATGGGGTTTATAGTATATGTAAAGTAGTGGTTGCTTGTAAGACAAAGAATAACAAAGGCAGGAGAGGGATAATGAACATTAGACTGCTTTAAGGCTCTTACTGTCTTTGTGAAGCAACATAATATTATATAAAAGTTCCAAGTAAGCCCACTGAGAAGGGGATTAGTGCACTGGCTGTTCATTAGGAGTGCTCTTGGCATCCCCAAACATGAATAGAGGGCGCTGAAACATGGTTAGAGAAAGAAATATTTGTGATGAAGAACAAGTAAAAGCCTCTGTCCACCCCTCTGGGTGCTTTGGAGCTGGCATACTCCTTTTGATTTGTTCTGCATTGACACCAGGGAGCCTGGCCTTTTCACTCCTGTGTTGAACAGTCACTATATGTTGACTGCCCGTGGAAGAAGACATGATCTTAGAACAGTCAGTTTTCTTTAGGTGAGATAATCCAAATGATAACTGATGGCTCAGAGCATCATAGAGCTGTACTTCCAACACCTGGAGTGGGGACGCCTTCATTTCTGAAGGGGATCTGGGCAGTGTAACACAACATTCACTGAAGGATATGAGTATGTGTTAGTACAGACGGGTAGAAATTAATGGAAGGACATATACCAGAGTCTTAATAGTGGTCAATTCAGGAGGTTGGGTTTAGGGCATGTAGGTAGACATATTAATTTTTTCTTTGTATATTTTCCTATTATGTCATCTTTATAAATAGAACTTCTGAAAATATTCCTTAAGATTTGAAACACATAAAATGGTATTTTAATTTCAGAATTCTTTTATATTTAATGCTGATTGCATTTCTGAAAAGACAATGGTTATTATTATACCAGTAAGAATCTAAAGGATTATAAGAATATTTGTTTATGGAATTTGAAAGATTTTCTAATCTATATTCTGTACATCCATTTTTTTTTCTCATTTTTAAAGCTGTGAGTAGGAGAAAATACTATTCTCACCATCTTGGTTGACAACCAAGTGTAAGTATCTTCGAGCAGAAAGCCAACTTGTAGTTTTTCTTAAGTTGTGGTTGGATCTAAGAGTCCTTTAATGAAAGGAAGGGAGAGAAAGAGTGAGAAAGAAAAAAAGAAAGAGATAAGGAAAGAAAGAAAGAGAGAAAGAAGGAAAGAAAGAATGATGGGAAAAAAGGGAAGAAGGAAGGGAGGGAGGAAGGCAGGGAAGAAAGAAAAGAAGAAAAGCTGACTACATCATTAGCCAATAATAGATTTTCCTTTGGCTCAAGGAAGTTCCTGATCATAGTCTCAATTCTTACTTGAATTCCATTTATGGCTTTGTGCAGTTTTTTAATATCAGAAATTCTGAACTGAAAGATTATAAAGGTTCATGGAGAAAACTAGTCATAGTCCAAGGTGGATAACTGAAACAGATACCAAGAAGACAGAATGTGTTCCTATGTCAAAGGTATGTTACTGTATTCTTGTTTCCTTCAATTTAAAGATATTTGTGTTAGACAAATGTGGAAACAATGTTAATGTTAGAGCCAATAGTTTATTATTTTAAATGGAAATATAAGAGAATAAATGCAATGCACGTGAGTGGATTTATGAACCAGAATCATTTACAGATATTTCTCTAACACAAGTGATATATAGCATTTATTTGTATGTTAAGCAATTTACATTCCTTCTGACTAGGTCCAAGCATTTATTAGCTATAATTTCTCTTACCTAACAGTGGCAGGTGTCCTCATTCAAAGCTAATCAATGTAAGCTATTTTGTAAATCATATATATGCTGCAAAGTAGTTATTCAAAATACAACCAATATCACAATGGTAGATTTTGAGGTATTTTATTTTGATTTTTAAAAGGTAATGAAATTTTCATATTTTCTGTGGCAAATTAATAACACCATATACCACCTTGAATGTAATATTGATTATATCACTTTGTAAACTCTTCTGCCTGAGGTTTAAGTTACTGACTTTAGCATCTAATTTGTCTGATAATTGCATTTCAATTCTCTTTGGGAAATTATGCCTGAATTAATTGCATCATTACAATTAACATTAGTAATAAACAATAATAGGAAATATTTGTCAGTTCAAGTGCTCTTATTGCCTTGAATCATTTTGAATTATTAAACCATTCAAATCAACACTGTTCACTCATTTTTAATAATGAGTTCAGTGACATAAAAGTAAATAGTTTTAGAAAATGACTTTTTCTTTGAAGCCCAGCACATGTTGCTATGTATTCAGAGTGCAGACCGAAGTTGCTGCCGCTTTTGGCAGTTTTAAAATTATTGTTAATTAACTTTTCTGCTCAAATTTCTGCAAGCTCAACTATAGTTGATGAGTTATCGTGCTACAGCCAATAAATCCTGAAGTAATTTCATAAACATAGTTATTTAACCTAAATTGGATTCTCCATCAATCGAGACAAATCAATTTTTAAATGCCATAATATTGTGAGTTTTAATAATGCCACTTTATGCTTATATTGGTTTTCACTTAAAGAACTTTACATTTACAAATTTAATGTTTCTGTGGGAAAATACTAAAAATAGCATTATTATCCATAGTAATATATATGAAATGTATATTTAAAATATATTTATTTATCTAAATTGATATGTAACACAAACATACTGAGGTTTGATGCAAAGACAAGCGAACTCTGCATCAGGAGGCCTCAGCTGTAGTTTCAGCTCTACCAACGGTCATTTGCATGAATGCCAGCAAGTCACTTACTTCACTGAGACTTAGTTTATGCCTTGGCAAAATGGAAAAAATGCACTGAATTCTCATAAAGATCAAGAGTTAATGTATCAGAAGTGCGAAATAAAGCATAAAGGATTTTACAAACACGGGATAGTCATCGTTGTCTTTTTTATAAATTCAAACTTGTTAAATTCACATTCAATATTTCTATACAGCTGTATTTTATATGATTACAATGACTCAAAACTTGTTTTCAAGGTAATCATGGACTGTATATTATTTTTTTAATTTAAGATTTAATCTGACTTGCTTCAGGGTTCCTATCTTTATACATAAATGATCTCTTAGAAAAAATATGCAAAGAAGATTCCTGCTTAGATAAAAGTCCCTCTGGTTTAAAACTGGAATATTTGATTCTGAGAAAACTTCAGCAGTGAGGATTTCCTATTAGTTTAACCAACATGTAAATAAATCTTTGGTCGTATATACAATTATATATTATATATACATTTACAATTGTATCTAATATATTTACAA
>PVKP010025605.1:0-33458 GCA_004027715.1 Plecturocebus donacophilus
GGTAACTTACTTTCTAAAATAGTACCAGCATATTTATTACTTAATAATTTTAAAAGATGTATCTATTCATATATGTATATAAACTGATTATTAGATAAAAACTTTTAATTTTCTGAGATCCAGGTTGATTATTGTTTGATATTGTCAAAAAAAAAAAAAAAAGAAAAGAAAAAACATGTCTTTTTAGAGCAATAAATCTCTCTGGCAAATGGATTAAATGTGAAGAATTTTGAAATCAAATTGTTTTCCAGGCTGCATATAACATCTGATGCATGATTTATTTTTTTCATAAGTAGACGTCTCCATGTACAAATAAGTGTAACAGAAAAATGTCAGTGTAGACATTGATATATTTTGTACAAATGGAGCTCTCTTTACCTGCCTTTTCCAGCGCAAACTATTGGTGGTTAATTTTAAGAGTTCTTGCCTTTTATTTTATTTAATTACACAGTATATTTCAGTTTTATGTTATACTATTGCTATCATGTGTCTGCAGAAAAAGTCTGAAATGACTGAAATCTTTCCTTTTTGCTCTGCTATTCTCTTTCAGTTTATTTACTGATTCACAGATTTTCTTTTCCTGTGATTTATTTGTAGTTACAGCAGACTTGAATGCCTCTCATCTTGCCAGGAACGGGGAGCTTCTATCACATTACCTTTGTATTTAGAGAATTCCACCAGGTCTCAATAAAGCAGAGAATTGATTTTTAAGACCTTGATGTTAACTCTCTGGATTTACACAACATCAATCTATCAGTTCTTTGCCTTATTTATTTTTTCTTTTTTTTTTCTTGCCAAAATGACTTCATGACTTACCCTCTAAAGACCCCTTGCCTGCATTAAGCTATATTTTCTGTGGTGTTATAAGACCCTGGGGCAAAAGCATTAGTAGCATTATTTCTTCTTTTTACTTAATTGCATTTTAAACAAAATACCAAACAAGGTACATTCTGTTTACCCCCATTTAGACATATCCTGTCCCCTTTGGAAGGAGCAAGTGTCAGAGAGGGCAATCAATGAAGCAAGCAACCATAATAGCCAAGCGGAAAAGCTGGTTTAAAAGTCACTACACTAACAGAATGAGCCAAATTTTATCCCAATTCTGTAATTTTTTCTATAATGCAGTGTCCAGTATATAGAATATGTGAAGGGATATGGACAAATAATTCATGTAGTGTATTTGTAACAGCTAACCAGTTTTGTAAGAGATAAAAGTATGCAGGAATTAAAACAATTCTGTATTCTGAGTTTTATTTACTAACTCCAGGAAAGCCTCTCTCCACTGCAAAAGCAATTTCATTCTTTGTTACCCCACCCTCCATTTCAACCTTAGAGTTTTTCCTCAGGACCCTTTCACAGATGAACTTACCTCTAAATCTTATTTAATATTTACTTCTCTTTAAATATGACATTTCTAGTTAGAGCTTAATTATAGAAGGAAATTTATCATCAGGAACCAGAAAAAGATTGTCTTTGCTTCTTTGTCTCATCCACCAAATATTCTTAGTTTATCCCATTCTTCTGATGTTAAAAAGTAAATATTACCCTTAGACCCTCTTCATTTTTTAATGACCAGAAATATTTCAGTATAGTACATGTAAATATTTATTTTTCTAAGTATATTTCTGCACTTTTCCTACTTAAAACAATAATTGTATTATTCCACATTAAATTTGCTGCCTAGTGCATGGGGCGACATTAGCAACTGAACTGTCAAATCAGGCTAATATGAATCAAATATCTTGCTTAACATCAAGCTTTACTAATAATTTGAAGGTTGCCATCAGTCAATAGGCTCAGATGAAGCAGAGTGGGGCCTGGAACACCAAGGGCATCTCCCCCGGTCCTGTTTTCCCACAACAGAAATGCATCCTTCACTCCAGAATAACAGACGAGGTCTGCAAGGGAGCTAATAGCAGGAAGAGTATGTGAGTTTTCAAACATTTCTGCTTTGTACAACAAAGAGTTGTACAGCTTGCATCAACTACTCCAGGAAGCCATGCTTCATAAATCCATGGATACTCTTTACTATAGTCAATCCTTAACCAAGGACATTCTGCGAATGGCAGTTCAGTTTCTTCTTTAACCTAGCAAATGTCACTTGCCTTTTAACTTAGAAATCCAGATGACACAGTTATTAGACCTGGTAAACTGCCTTCTTTTATTCCCTTGGGAGATGACCCAAGTAAAAAAAATGAGCGTTTATCAGGTCAGCTTCTGTATGTTTCTATGTATGTCCTCCTTTTCCAGAGCTATAATTTTGATGTGAATAGATTTTCCACAATTTGTGCAACTCTATCATATCCAGAGTAAACATCAAGTTAGAACTGTAACTTGTTCTTCCTCAAGTTGATCTACTCCCTGCATCTCTGTAGTTGTATTTCCTGTCATATTCCTCCTCACACTATGCCCTGCTGCATACCTGAGCCATTTTTCCTCCGCTGATTTGTGGTTTCTCCACAAACAATGATGTCACATGCCTCCTTGCCTTTGCCCTTCCTCCTTTCTCTGATAGGACCACCCTCAATCTGTCTTCCCTGACACAGTGATGCCAGTTTCTCCTTACAGATTCAATATAGGCATCGCCTACTCCAGGAAGTCTTCTATCGCGCCCCAATGTGAGACATGATGACCTTTTCTTTGCACCTTGCATCCTATACCTATCTTTCTTTTATTAATGTTATAAACTTTATTGGCTTGGACTTTACCCCCATTTTTTCCCATAGAATTCAATCTGGGGACACCATATTTACATCTCCTACATATTTCTTTCCATAAGTTTTAGTTTATCAAATTATAAATACTGATACAATCTTCATTCAATACAATTCTTTATATGATGAGATAAATTGCAACAATAGGTATTTATACACTATTATTTGTTGCATATTAATCCAGGAGTCCTGATGATATTGTGAAATTTAGTATAGCTTTTATCTTCTCAAATCTGTCAAGCTCAGAATATAGTTCACTCACTTTTAAAAAACGTTTCACTCACTTTTAAAAAACGTTTTAAATGTTTTAAAAAAATGTTTTTAAAAAAAGTTCACTCACTTTTCAAAAACGTTTCAAATGTTTTAAACAATTTCACGTTTTATTTTAGATTCGGGGGGTGTATGTTCAGGTATGAAACACGGATATATTGTGTGATGCTGAAGCTTGCAGTACAAATGATCGTGTCACCCAGGTATAAAGCATAGTACCCAACAAGAGTTTTTCAACCCTTCCCCTCACTCTCTCTCACCTCTACAGTCCTCAGTATCACTGTCGCCACTTTTATGTCCTTGAGTACCCAATGTTTAGTTCCCACCTGTAAGTCAGAAACGTGGTTTTTGGTTTTCTGTTCCTGCATTAATTTGCTCAAGAATAGTGGCTTCCAGCTGCATGCATGTTGCTGCAAAGGACATGATTTCATTCTGTTTTATGCCCATGCCTATTTTAATCTTCATATTATATTAACAGTTTCTCATGATATATTTCCTGACAGGTAGAGATCTGGTTTTATTGCCACATTCCTAAAATTGAATCTGTATTTCCAGAATAAATATTCACATTCCCTAAATTATGAGCATTTTAAAATTACTAAATAAACACCTATTTACAAAACTAAGCTTCTTTTAAGACAACCTCATTTCTTCAATTAAAAAATAAAAACTGCAAGTTGCTGTAGATATGGCAGTAGGTAAGATAGCCAGAACCCTGCTCTCACCTGATAGCATACGGTAGCGCTGCTCAGGAAGTTCTCTACTGACCCCCATGTCAGGATTTCTTGAATGGACAGAAAACTAAAATGCAGATGTCTAGGCCAAATACATGAATAGATTCCAGGCATTTGCATTTTTCTAAGAATTTCCCAAGTTTCACACAAGACTTTTGAGGATCTCTAGTTTACTTGAGACAAAATTCCAAATATAATTTCATAAACTAAAGATTGACTCAATGGTTAGGCTAAGTTTCACTATACAAAAGCAGCCAGACCATAAAGCATGTGTTTTCTTCATTTCAGCAATTACATATTCCAATAGAGTCACAATAAAAATAATCTGTGCTATGAAAGGAAGAAAACACACACACACACACACACACACACATTTTACTACAGGAAGCAAAACTGCTCAAAATTAGATACATTTCTTAATACTTGAAAATCTCTGACAACTTACAAAATAAAAAAAGATCCCTGAATACTCCTGAATTTTTAACTTTATGGTTATTAACCATATGTCACTCATAATCCTTGCAATGTATGCCAGTTTTCATCACTGTAAACTATACATGGTTTTTGGAGAATATATACATACATATATTTTCCCCTGAGGTGTAGTTTTATTTATATGTGTAGAAAATATATGTGTGGAAAAGTTTTATATATATATATATATATATATATATATATGTGCCTTTCATACATATTCATGTATGTGACTTTTCTTCCCAAGATGGCTATTTCTTGAAATCAGAGGCTGAACATCCTTTAAAATTCCTATTTGCCCATAGAAAAATGAGTGTATCAGAGAACACCAAAGCTAACAATAAAACAGTTTGAGAGTAAAGTTTCTACTTTAAAAAGCAAAATATAATACATAGATAATAAAAAGTCCAGTTATGATTTGTTCATTTAATTTGTTTATAAATAGTATGTTTAGAAATAAATATATGGACATTGTTTCTATACTCTTATCATTCTTTCTTACACCATTATTCTAAAATTGGAAAAGTACATTTGCAGTGGCTTTAGGGCATTGCAGTTATATTTAGACAAAACTGGACACAAGCCCTAGAATTTTAGAAAAGATGTACCCAGACTATCAGAAAGAGTGAGAGAATATTAATCTGAATGATTTGCTGAGGAATAGTTTTATTTTTCAGTAGGACATAAGAAATATATATCTCCCAACTTAGTACTATTAAAGAAAAAAAAAGACTCAATATTATTTCTTCTCCAAAAAGTTTTTGAGAAAACTGTAATACCATAATCACAGGGTTTCTCTGTAAGCTTTGCCCAAAATATTTCAAAGAACCCAGTTTAAACTGCCTTCCACCTGAATGCCTTTAGTTTTCTTTTTTTTTTTTCAATCTTATCTAACAATGATTGTTTTTGTCTTACTAGCTAATTCTTAAATTCAAAAACTAAAATTCACACATTATTAAATAGGAATAATACACATAATTTATGTTAATTTAATGTGTATGAAATATTTTAACAAGTATTTGCAAGGACAAAATCACTTAGGCTTTAAAAAAGAAAAAACTCAGACTCATAAATATATTTTACGTTATTTCATTTTTATTAAATGTGTGTATAACCACATACTGAATTTCAGGTAATAAAGAAGGCATGATAGTGAAAGAAATACAAATAAGACATTTTACATATTAAGGGAGCTCAAAGCTTACTAAATGAATGTGAATAGGTACTCAAAAAATGTACTAGGAGCTAGAAAAGATTAATGCCAAAATAGAAATATATATAATTATGTTTTATGAATTTTGATAAGATATTTAACCACTTTATTCCTTAATTTTCTCATTTGAATATAAGAATAAGGAAAGATGGAAGAATTGTTTATAGGATTAAGGACAATATATTACGGTATTGTTACAATCTATTAGTAGGTCCTCAAGAGATTAGAACAATTATTTTTCTTGAGAGATCTTCATGAAAGCAGAGTTTTAAATGGAAGTAAAAGAAAAGAGAGAGCCAGAGAGACAAACAGACACATGTGATGTTCCTAGTGGGAGCAGAGAGGCAGATAAAACATTAAAAGTATTATACAAGAAAAGATCTTAAGAGACCATTTTTTTATTCCACAAAGACTAAGGATAAATTCTTAACAGAACTATCTCCACTGATTTTATTTAATAAATGAATGCTTATTAATCTTTTTCACAAATTTTCTAGAAAGGTAGGCCACCTGGATCATGTTATTTGTTCTTTTGTAAAGTAATGCAATATTTTTCCCATCAAAAAAAGAAAAAGAAAAAGAAAAAAACAGGGTAGTCTAAATAACTCAGTGTAAATTGGTCAGTAAGGTAGGCTCTATGTAGATAAACAGAATAAAACTATTGAAATTTTAACAGTTCAAACATGGACACCACTATCCATGAACAATGATATGATGTTTAGTTTAAAAAATGTGATTGCCATTAGAACATAACCATATCTTTATAATGAATAATATATGCGTTGGCTTTGTGAGTAGGTGTGAGCAACAGAATGGAGGGAGGAGCGCTGTTTTAGGAAAGAAGGGAATAGCACACATTTATGACTGCTCCTTACTGTGCATACACATCAAATTGCTATTATTTAGTCTGGGAATGCTGATACACTTGAGACAACTTATACTAAAACTCCTCAAAAAAAAATTTTGTTCTTTGATAACCTTTATCATTGTAAAACCATGTCTTATAATAGGTCCTCCTACTTCATATAAACAAAAACAAAATTCTATGAGAATAAATTTTGGTGTAATTCTGCTACTTAGAGATACTTCTAAGCTTTAATTGGTAGATACTTTTTACTATTAACTGTGCCAAGAGAAACAGCAGCTTTCTCTCTGTCTGCCTGTCTTTTAGGGTACAATAGTCACCTTAGGTTTTATCAAAGCTGCTAATGTTACCATATTTGAATTTTCAATGGACAGACTAATATGTTTCTTATATTCATGCTACATATTTTTCCTGCAAATTCTTCTCTCATTACTAGATTATTTTACTTTTTAAAATATTTTCAATGTAACATTAATAGATTTTGCTGCCAGTTCAAGTGAAATTAGGAAATTTACCATTTATCTAAATTGTAGAATGTTGCTGAACAATAAAAATTTCATTCTGTAAGATTTTTGCTTAAGCCCAAGCTTGTATTAAGAGTTCTCCAGAAAACAACATAAGCCACAGAGTGTGTGTATGTGTGTACACACAAAAAGACTTATGGGGAAATTGATTTACATGATTTTGGAGGCTGACAAATCCCAAGATCTGCTGTTGGCAAGCTTGAGATGCATGAAGAGTGAATGTTATTTCAAGTCCAGAGGCAGGAAAAAACTCATGTTCCAGCACAAAAGCATTCAGGCAGGAGGAATTTTCTCTTACAATGGAGGATCAGGCTCTTGGTTCTATTCAAACCTTCAACTGATTGAATGAGGCCCACTCATATTATGAAGGATAATCTGCTTTATTCAGTCTGTCATTTTATATGCTAACTCATCAAAAAAACACGCTCGCAGAAACACAAAGAATAATGCTTGACTAAATATCTGGACACCTATGGTTAAGTCAAGTTAGAGACACAGTACCTGACTTCACATTTTAAAAAATGCAAATAAAAAGATGCACATTTTTAATGGCACTAGAAGGTAGATATGTTGCTTAAAGTTATTACAGACTCTAGAATACATATTCATTCATTATAGCAGAGTGAAATCTTGAGAAATATTAATGGAGGCTGAAAACTATAGAGAATACTATACGCCTTTTTAATTGAATCTATAGATTTACTTTAGGGGCACAGAATCTTAATTGATTGAAGAAGGAAACTGTCTCTTACTAAATCTGTGTGACTTCTTAGGGCATATTCATAGTATTTCTATTAGGACTTTTCTTTTTATATCTGTTTTAAGAATGCATTTCCCAATAATGTGATACAAATAGTGTTAGGCAATATACATACTGTTACTGCATTTCGAGATGTTGGGAAGACAAAAAAAATTAGGAAAAGCCATAGCAACAATATACTGTGGACAAAATATTGTTTTACATTTATGCTAACTACAGAGAACCTCTAGTTTTCCAAAAACAAAGTACTTTCCATATAGCCAGCCCTATATATGCAACTAAATAAGTGTTTTATATTATAGCAGAGCCAATTTACTTAAGTAAATAACTTCCAGATAAAGAAGTTATAACATGTCAATGCTACTGAGATACCGATATCATTTACCTGGTGAATGAGAGATAGTAAGATGAACCAGCAGTCAGGATTCAAAACTATTGCTTTGATAAAACACAGAAAACAGTTCTATCTTTAAAGTTTTAAAATGAATAACTGCATATTATAAACTGATTTTCTTATGTTAATAACGAATAAAAACAATATTTTGAAGTAAAAAAGTGGAAAATAAATGAACCAACAGATCCAAGAAGTTAAAAGTTAAGGATGAAACAACAAAACACCTTAGTTAAACTGCTTAAAACCAATGATAATGTCTTAAAAGTAGCCAGAGGAAAATGAAACACAATGTACAATTTAAACTGGACAGCATATTTCTTATCTGAAACAATTCAAGTGAGAAAATTGTGAAGCAATTTCTTTAAAGTAATAAAATTAGAAAGGAATATTTTTCAAATACAAAGGCCAAATCAAGACATTCTCAGCCATGCAAAAGCTGAAACAAATCTTACAAATTCAGACATAGGAAAGTTGAAGCAATACAGCAGATCTGTACTACAAGAAAGTCAATCTTGCTGCAATTAGCCTTATCAAGAGAAAGAAATGTCAAAATTAGTCCAGGAGGAAAAATGATGCCAGATGTAAATATGAATTCCCCACAAAAATGCAGGAAAATGGTAAAAATGTTAAGTGCATCAGTAAGTATAACAATCTTTTATCACATTATTTAAATATCTTTAAAAGACAATTGTGTTTAAACAAAGACAATAATAGGAAACTTACAGACTATGTACAATTTAAATGTATGGTATCAATACACTTGATACCTGCAGAGGAGAACTGTACATATTCCAACATCTGAAATAAAGGAGTAAATTCTGTTTTTTTGTGTTTTTTTTTAGCTCGAGTCTTGCTCTGTTGCCCAGGCTGGAGTGCAGCGTTAGGATCTGGGCGCACTGCAACCTCTGCCTCCCAGGTTCAAGCAATTCTTTGGCATCAGCCTCCTGAATGAGACTACAGGTGTGCACCACCACACCTGGCTAATTTTTTTGTCGTTGTTAAAATCATCAATTCTTTAAATAAAACTGGCTCTTTGTTTTCAATCCACTTTTTCTACAACAGTCACTCCAATGGACTTCAAACTAATCTGAAATTACAGTGCACTAAACCTACCATCTCTTTCATCTTTTTTGCCCTTATTATAGTCTATGGCCAACACTCCCTCAATTAAACCTATAGTTTACTTAAGCCTGCCCCGCTTTGTTGTACTCTTCTAAAAAACATTTGCTTTAATCTGTCTACAGTTTACTACAAACTAAAAGAATCTCATTCCAGTATAGCACTTTTTATTTATTTATTTATTTATTTATTTATTTATTTATTTATTTTTACCTTTAATCCAGGTAACTAATGAGGATTTTCTGAAAACCTGAAAGGGTTTTGGTAGCAATCTGAGTGACTCTAAGGGCCCTTAATTGAAATAAAAGAAACTTCAGCTAATTTGAGTTTGCAGTGTCAATAACAGTGTCCTAAATCACAGCTCAAAACAGTTGAAACTATGACCATCTCCACTATAAACTAGATATGGTTCTACTGATACTAACAGCACTAGATGAGTAATTGGCATGAATCACAGGCCACCTCAGAGTCCATCTTGCTGCAACTAGCCTGACCAAGAGAAAAAGATATTTTATTTCCAAATGGTTTAGCCTTTTACTCTTAATTCAAAGTCTAGGGTAATGCATCTGATAGATGTAGCTCAACTCACATGCCCAAACTCTGGCAACAAGAATGACTGAGAAAATGATTATATACATTTCAACCTTCTTAGGCCTTGCCTTCCACTAACACTGATAGAATATTTATTATGTATCACCTCATAGGTGATAATGATAATGTTCCAAGTTTCTGAAACATGAGAAGATTATAAAGGCATAGGTGTTCAAGACTGGCTCAGCCTCCCTTTCTTCTGTGCTGGATGCCATCGAACACAGCACTTCAAGTTTTCCAGCTTTGGGACACAACTGGATTCCTTGCTCCTCGGCTTGCAGATGTCCTATTGTGGGACCTTATGATTCTTGTCTGAATCCTTCACCAGCAACCAGGGTATTCACGTTCTCTCATAAAAACTGACTAGGAGGCTGGTGTGACTCATGGAGAGGAAGGAAGAATAGTATAGTACAGGGCCCACCTGAGAGCCACATGGGGCAGGGGAGCCCCCTCCCCCTAGCTAAGAGAGGCAATGAGTGAGCACGCTACCCAGCCAGGGAAACTGTGCTTTTTCCACAGATCTGTGCAACCCAAAGATTGGAAGATCCCACTTGAGAACTCATGCCACCAGGGCCTAGTGTCCCAACCCTGGAATATACAGATTCTCAACAGCCTCTCAGCTGGAATCTGCTGAAGCCTATGGAACTCCAGGGAGGAGGGGTGGCCAGCACCAGCTACCACTGCCTGCTGTCTAAACCATTTGAGCTCCTTGAGGGAGGGGCAGCAGCCAGTACTGGGACTCTCAACTGCCTAACATGCTAAGCTCCCTGGGTTGGGGAAGGGTGGCATACACCTCAGTAGCTCCAGGCTGCGCTTTTCCCCTATTATAGCCAGGGAGGCTGGATGGCTTGGTCCCAAGCCGGGTCCCCCACAGCCCAACACATCAGCTGTGTCAGTCTGTGTGTTGACCCTCACTCATCCTTCCTCACTGGGCAGGGCTTCCTTGCAGGAACTCCAATAACTCCAGCCAGAGGCTCAGGGACAGAGCCCAGATCTCCCTGGGAATGAGTCCCTAGTGGGAAGCATGGCCACAGTCTCTGAGGACCAGCAGACTTAGACATTCCTCCTGGTAGTTCTGAAGATTCAGGGCAGCCCAGAAGAGTGGGTTTCCCCCAAGCAAGGTACACCCCCTCCACCAAGGGACAAAGTGCTTCCTTAAATGCATCTTGTTCTCTGTGCCACCCAACTGGGTGAGACCCCCCCAACAGGGCTTCTCAAACACCCTATACAGGAACAATCCTACTGGCATCAGATTGGATCCCCCGGAGGTCAGAGGTCCCAGAAGAAGGAGCAGGCATCCATCTTTCTTGTTCTCCAGCCTCCTTGAGTGACATCTCCAGACATGGGAGTGAATCAGATGAATAGGGTCTGAAGTGAACCCCTAGTAAACTTTAGTAGCCCTGCAGAACAGGGACCTGACTATTCAAAGTAAAACAAACAAGCAAAAACAACAACAAAGCATGAACAACAATAAATAAAGCACCCCAAAAAGCCCCATCCAAGGTTCAGCAGCCCCAAAAACGGAATCTGGACAAACTCACAAAGATGAGAAAGAATCAATGAAAAAATGCTGAAAACCCAAAAGGCTAGAGTACCTTTTCTCCAAATGATCGCAACATTATCTCCGTTAAGGGCACAGAACTGGACGATCAGATGGACGAATTGACACAAGCAGGCTTCAGAAGATGGGTAACAAAAAACTATGCTGAGCTAAAGGAGCATATTCTAACCCAATGCAAAGAAGCAAAGAAATGTGACAAGAGGCTAGAGGAGTTGTCAACTAGAATAAGTAGTTTGCAGAGGAACATAAATGACCTGAAGGAGCTGAAAAACAGCACAAGAACTTCATGAAGCATACCCAAGTATCAATAATCAAATCAACCAAGCAGAAGAAAGGATATCAGAGGTTGAAGACCACCTTACTGAAATAAGACATGTAGACAAGACTTAAAAAAAAAAAGAATGAAGGAATAGACAAAGCCTACAAGAAATATGGGACCTCATAAAAAGACTGAACCTACGATTGATTGGAGTACAGGAAGGAGATGGGGAGAGTGGAAACAAACTGGAAAACACATTTCAGGATATCATCCAGGAGAACTTCCCCAATCTAGCAAGATAGACCAACATGCAAATTCAGGAAATATAGAGAACACAATGAAGATACTTCAAGTGAAGATCAACCCCAAGAAACATAATCATCAGATTCTCCAAGGATGAAATGAAGGAATAACTGTTAAGAGCAGCCAGAGAGAAAGGCCAGATCACCTACAAAGGGAAGCCCATCAGACTAACAGCAGACCTCTTAGCAGAAACTCTAAAAGCCAGAAGCGACTGAGGGCCAATCAATATTCAATATTCTTAAAGAAAAGAATGTTTAATCCAGGATTTCAGATGCAGCCAAACTAAGCTTCATAAGTGAAGAGAAAATAAAATCCTTTCCAGACAAGAAAATACAGAGGGATTTCATCACCACTAGGCCTGCTCTGCAAGAGTTCCTGACGTAAACACTAAATATGGAAAGGAAAACCCAGTAGCAGCTACTGCAAAAACACACCAAAATATAAAGACCAATGACACTACAAAGAAACTGCATTAACTAGTGTGCAAAATAACTAGATAACATCATGAGGACAGAATCAAATTCACATATAACAATACATATTTTAAATGTAAATGGGCTAAATGTTCCAGTTAAAATATATAAACTGGAAAACTGGATAAAGTGTCAAGACCCATTGGAGTGCTGTATTCAGGAGACCCATCTCACGTGCAAAGACACACATAGGCTCAAAATAAAGGGATGGAGGAAGATTTACCAAGCAAATGGAAAGTAAGAAAAAGCAGGGGTTGCAATCCTAGTCTCTGACAAAACAGACTTTAACCAACAAAGATCAAAAAAGACAAAGAAGGGTATTACATAGTGGTAAAGACCTTAGAGACCTACAAAGGTCTCTAAGAAGACTTAGACTCCCATACAATAATACTCTGAGACTCACACCCCACTGTCAGTATTAGACAGATCAATAAGACAGAAAATTAACAAGGATATTCAGGACTTGAACTCAGCTCTGGATCAAGTGGACACTGTAGATGTCTAGAGAATACTCTATCCCAAATCTCCAAAATATACATTATTCTCAGTGCCATATGGCACTTACTCTAAAATCAACCACATAATGGGAAGTGAAACACTCCCCAGCTAATGCAAAAGAACTGAAATAATAACAAACAGTCTCTCAGACCACATTGCAATCAAATTCGAACTCAGGATTAAGAAACTCACTCAAAACCACACAACTACATGGAAATTGAACAACCTGCTCCTACATGACTCCAGGGTAAGTAATGAAATTAATGCAGAAACCAAGAAGTTCTTTGAAAACAGTGAGAGCAAAGAGAAAATGTACCAGACTCTCTGGGACACAGCTAAAGCATTGTTAAGAGGAAAATTTATAGCACTAAATGCCCACATTAGAAAGCTAGAAAGTTCTCAAATTGATGCCTAACATCACAATTAAAAGAGCTAGAGAGACCAAAACAAACAAATCCAAAAGCTAGCAGAAGACAAGAAATAACTAAGATCAGAGAAGAATTGAAGGAGAGAGACATGAAAAATCCTCCCACACACACAAAAAAAAATCAATGAATCCAGGAACAGTTTTTTGCAAAAAATTAACCAAATAGGTATACCACTAGCTAGACTAATAAAGAAGAAAAGGAAGAGTCAAATAGACACAATAAAAAATAATAAAGGGGGTATCACTACTGACCCCACAGAAATACAAACTACCATCAGGGAATACTATAAACAGCTCTATGCAAATAGACTAGAATATCGAGAAGAAATAGATAAAATCCTGGACAAATACACCCTCACAAGACTAAAGCAGGAAGAAGTTGTATCTCTAAATAGTTCTAAAATTGAGACAGTAATTAATAGTCTACCAACCAAAGAAAAGCTGAGGACCAGAGATTAACAGCTGAATCTGACCACTGGTACAAAGAGGAACTCATATCACTCCTTCTGAAACTATTCCAAACAATTAAAAAGAGGGGACTCTTCCTTAACTCATTTTATAAGGCTAGCATCATCTTGATACTAAAACCGGGAAAAGACACAGGAAAAAAAAAGAAGACTTCAGGCCAATATCCCTGATGAACATCGATGTGAAAATCCTCAATAAAATACTGGCAAACCGAATCCAGTAGTACAACAAAAAACTTACCCACCACAAACAAGTAGGCATCATCCCTGGGATGCAAGGCTGGTTCAATATATGCAAATCAATAAACATAATCCATCACATAAACAAAACCAATGACAAAAACCATATGATTATCTCAATAGATGCAGAAAAGGCCTTTGATAAAATTCAACATCCCTTCATGTTAAAAACTCTCAAACTATGTATTGCTAGGACATATCTCAAATAATAAGAGCTATTTTTGACAAACCCACACCCAGCATCATATTGAATGGGCAAAAGCTTGAAGTATTCCCTTTGAAAACCAGTACAAGACAAGGATGCTCTCTCTCATCACTTCTTTTCAACATAGTATTGGAATTTCTGGCCAGGGCAATCAGGCAAGAAAAAGAAACAAAGGGCATTCAAATAGAAGGAGAGGAAGTCAAATTGTCTCTGTTTGCAGACAACATGATTCTGTATTTAGAAAACCATATCATCTCAGTCCCAAAACAACTTAAGCTGATAAGCAACTTCAGCAAAGTCTCTGTATACAAAATCAACATGCAAAAATCACAAGCATTTCTTTACACCAACAATAGACAAGCAGAGAGCCAAATCATTAATGACTTCCCATTCACAATCGCTAAAAAGAGAATAAAATGCTTAGGAATACAGGTAACAAGGGATGTGAAGGACCTCTTCAAGGACAATGACAAACCACTGCTCACGGAATAAGAGAGGACACAAACAAACAGAAAAACATTCCATTCTATGGATAGGAAGAATCAATATCCTGAAAATGGCCATACTGCCCAAAGTAGTTTACAGATTCAGTGCTATTCCCATCAAACTACCATTGACATTCTTCACGGAATTAGAAAAATACTATTTTAAATTTTATACAGAATCAAACAAGATCCCATATAACCAAGACAATCCTGAGCAAAAAGGACAAAGCTGGAGAAATCACACTACATGACTTCAAAGTATAGTAAAGAATACGGTAACCAAACAACATCATACTGGCACCAAAAAAGGCATATAAACCAACAGAACAGAACAGAGATGTCAGAAATAACACCACACATCTACGACCATCTGATCTTCCACAAACCTGACAAAAACATGCAATGGGGAAAGGAGCTCCTATTCAGTAAATGGTGCTCGGAAAACTAGCTTGCAAAATGCAGAAAACTATAACTGGACCCCTTCCTTACACCTTACACAAAAATTAACTCAAGATGGATTAAAGATTTAAATGTAAAACCCAAAACCATAAAAGTACTAGGAAAAAAACCTAGGCAATACCATTCAGGACATAGGCATGGCAAACACTTCATGACAAAAATGCCAAAAGCAATTGGAACAAAAGCCAAAATTGACAAGTGGGATTTAATTAAACTAAAAAGCTTCTGCACAACAACAACAAAAAAAACTATCATCAGAGTGATCAGACAACCTACAGAATGGGAGAAAATTTTTGCAATCTACCCATCTGGCAAAAAGGTATAATATGCATAACTTACAAGGAACTTAAACAAATTTACAAGAGAAAAACAAACAACCCCATCAAAAAGTAGGCAAAGTATATCAACAGACACTTCTCAAAAGAAGACATTTATGTGGCTAACAAAGATATGAAAAGAAGCTCAACATCACTGATCATCAGAGAATTGCAAATCAAAACCACAGTGAGATACCATCTCTCAACACTCAGAATGGCGAGTATTAAAATGTCAGGAAACAATAGATGCTGGCTAGGTTGTGGAGAAATAGGAACACTTTTATACCCTTGGTGGGAATGTAAATCGGTTCAATCATTGTGGGAGACAGTGTGGTGGTCCCTATTCCCCAAGGCTCTAGAACCACAAATACCATTTGACCCAGCAATCCCATTCCTGGGTATAGACCCAAAGTATTATAAATCATTCTACTATAAAGACACATGCACACATATGTTTATTGCAGCACAATTTACAATAGCAAATACGTGGAACCAACACAAATGCCTGTCAGTGATAGACTGGATTAAGAAAATGAGGTACATATATACCATGGAATACTATGTGGCCATTAACAAGAATGAGATCATGTCTTTTGTAGGGACATGGATGAAGCTAGATGCCGCCATCCTCAGCAAACTAACACAAGAACAAAAAAACCAAACACTGCATGTTCTCACTCATAAGTGGGAGTTGAACACTGATAACACATTGGCACAGAGAAGGAAACAAAACATACCAGGGCCTGTTGGGGAGGGGTGTGGGGGAGGGAACTTAGAGGATGGGTTAACAGGTGCAGCAAACCACCATGGCACACATATACCTATGTAACGAACATACGCATTCTGCACACGTATCCCATTCTGTTTTGGGGCTTTTAGAAGAAATAAGGAAAAACACAAATAATTTTTTTAAAGATATGGGTGTTCAAAGAGAAGGGGTGATATGCAGCATAACATCTAAAATAAAACATGCTGGTTTGCCATTTTTTTTGTTGTTGTTGGTCTTTTTCCTTCCTTAGTAATTTAAAATTTCTAATTTCTGGCATGTATCTTAATGTGACTTATTTTTTAAACAGTGTCTTTGCTCTTTTCACAGTAACACTCCTTGAATATAAAAAGATATAAATATTCTTCACATCTAAGAACAGTGCGTACACTATTGATCTAAATTGCACAGATCACTAGTCTTTTTTCCACATTTTTAATAGACACATGAAGAAAAATCTCTCTCCTAAATTTACAATTAAAGAATCCAAGCTACCACAAAAGTTAACTGACATCTCAAATCTGGGAGATAGTAAAATGGGACTATGGCAAAGGAATGTGCACAGTTTAAAGAGAGTGGAGCTTCGGCAAATTTTTTCCTTATCAAGTCGTTGGCCTGGTATTTTCCCATATTTCTCTCTTCTAAGAGAAGTTGAAAATCTAGATTTTTATTTGAAATGTCATGAATTTTATAGGGTAACATTATTACGCTATAGGTTAACATATTAACCTTCGGCTTGTCAGTCGCCCCAAGATGGCGGACACAAGCGGCTGACGCCGCGCCGCTTGCCTGTGAGGCGGCTGTGAGGACTAACGGTCGGCGAGCCAGCACAGTTCAGTCAGAAGGCTGTCGTCCAAGCAGTTGGAAGAAGTGGAGGCGGCCCAGCCGTTGGCTGCCTCGCGCTAGCCCCGCCCCCTCAACATCCCCCGGCGGCGCCGCCACCGATTGGCCCCTCAACAGCCCCCGGCGGCGCTGCCGCCACTGATTGGCCCCCTCAGCCCGCGCCGCCGGCCCCGCCCCGGCCCCGCCCCGGCCCGGCCCCGCACCACCCCTGACCCCCTCAGCCGCCACCATGAAGCTGACAGACACCGTGCTGCGGAGCTTTCGCGTCGCCAAGGTGTTCTGCGAAAACTCAGACAAGGTTAACTGCCTCGATTTCAGCTCCAACGGCCATTCGATCGTCTCAAGCAGCAACGACGACTCCATCGTGCTCTACGACTGCCAGGAGGGCAAACCGAAGAAGACCCTGTACAGTAAGAAATATGGCGCGGACCTCATCCGATACGCTCATGAGGCCAACACGGTTGTTTACAGCTCCAACAAAAGAGACGACACTATTCGGTACTTGTCCCTGCATGACAACAAATACATCAGATACTTTCCTGGGCATAGCAAAAAGGTGGTGGCCTTGTCGGTGTCACCCATGGATGCCTTTTTCATTTCTGGGTCTCTGGATAAGACCATTCGCCTGTGGGACCTCCGCGCACCGAACTGCCAGGGCCTCGTGCACCTGCGGGGGAAGCCGGTCTGTTCTTTTGATCCGGAAGGGTTGGTGTTGGCCGCAGGTGTCAACTCTGAGATGGTCAGACTCTACGACCTTCGCTGTTTTGATAAGGGGCCGTTTACTACCTTTAATATGCACTGTGACAAAACTTGTGACTGGACCGGACTTAAATTTAGCAACGACGGCAAGCTCATCCTCATCTCCACCAACGGCGGCTTCCTGTGTCTCCTCGATGCGTTCAAAGGAACGGTGATGCACACGCTTGGGGGTTACGACAACAGCAAAGCTGTCGCGCTGGAGGCTTCATTCACTCCAGACTCTCAGTTTGTTATGACTGGTTCAGAGGATGGCAAGATCCATGCCTGGAACGGAGAGAGCGGTGTGAAAGTAGCTGTGCTGGATGGTAAACACATAGGCCCGATTACTTGTTTGCAATTCAACCCCAAGTTCATGACTTTTGCCAGCGCCTGTTCCAACATGGTCTTCTGGTTGCCCACCATTGATGACTCACCCTGAGGCTTCTCGGCTATTTCTGTAGAGCGGGGGTGGCCCGTAGAAAGAAACTCAGAGGGGACTGAGATAATAGTAGGATTAGATCATTGACTGGGGTGGAGAGCATCCTCTTACATGGCCTTTCCATCGATGTGCCATACATCATCTCAAAAGAAAATAATCACTTCGCTGAGCGTCTTCAAAAGGACTCGGTGCAACAGACTCAGTTGGAACTCCAGCTGTCATTACACTAAGCTCTGCTAGAGGAGTGACCAGACTCACTATCTGGATACAGTGGGGCTCCTAAGACATCTGCAGTTCGAATGTAACATGCTGCTGAGGAGCTGGTAAAGTCATCAGTTCTGTTCATCCTTTCTCCTACCCCCCTAGATGCATGGGAAGTTACTATCCTGGTTTTGAGATGCTAAGGCAGCTCAGTGCCCCTTGCCCTCACCCTGCCTGTCTTGTTACTGGATCTCCCTGTGTACTTGTGTCATTATCCTCAACCGCCATGCTTCTTGGGTGCAAAACATTTACAGAAATGTTTTCATATGTCTTAGGGTCAGAGAAAAGGACAGAGACGGAAGGACCTTGCTTGCAGGAAGCCGTGCAATTAGTCACTGCAATTAGTCATGTGAGGCTAGGTGGTCAGGCCCAAGAGCCTAAAAGGGAAGGTAGGGGGATGGTAGCAGGTGAGTTCCTAGGGCTGGCAAGTTTAGCAGCAGCCTGGTGCAGTGCCCTGTCATCAAGACAAAGCCACGGTCCCCCTGGGTGTCTGCCAAGTTTGATTTGTACAAAAGCAAGGTTGCAGTCTATTTTGGTACATGAGATACATCAGACTTTCCTGTGCTCCAGTGTTGTGAAGTGAGTCTGAGTTGTTTACACTGATGCCTTCCCTGCCCACCACAAATTGTGTGCATAGTCTTCAGATGATACAACCCCTTTCCCTAGCTCCCAACCAAGAGCTGGTTCTAGGCCTGTGTTATGTGTTATATTTAGCCTTTTTATATATGACCTTGGATTTCTGTTGTTTGTATTTTAGCACAGTGTATGCACCTTTATTTAAGTACATCTGTGTGCATACAGATATGCATGTGTGTGTGCATATGCATATACTCTCTCACCTGTAGTTTCTGAAAGTTCAGCTGAAGCACATGAAGTCCTGTAGCTCAGGAAACATCCTTACTAATAGTGTTCGCCACAAGTTTTACTGAGTCTTCCCTATTAACGTTTTCATTTTGGAAGACTGAATGAAGCAAAGCTTATACTGTTCACTGTTTCCATGACAGTTAAGTGAGAGTCTTGGGATGACTCCCTGTGTTCCTGAAGCCACACTTCGGGGCCCGCTTTGCAGTATTAGTCCCGTTTTTGCTTGGTTTACTCTGTCTGTGCCTGTGTGTGTGTGTGTGATAGTCACTCTTGCCTGGCTTCTGGGTCTGACTTGTGGCATTTATGCATACGGTGTGGGAGCCGGAGAATTTCCAGTTTGTTTGAGGCTTTCTTGCCAATAATAGATCACTCCGGTTTACTTGGTATGCCTGCTTTCTTGCTGCTCTTCCTTGTTTTCTCTCGGAAGAGGAAGGGGCTCTAGTCAGGCACAGGCTGAGTGAGATGAGGTGCAGCTGGCTGACGGCCTTCTTAGAGCGGAGAGAGTGTTATGTCATTTAACTAAGTTCCTAAACATTTATGCAGGCAGCACTCATTGCACATCCAGAAACTGAGGCACAATAAGGTTATGATTTGCTCAAGAATATATAGCTGGTAGAGAGTAAAGCAAGGCATCACAACTTCTGTTCAGTGGCAGGAATAGGCTGAATTGCTAACACTATTTTTTTTCAGTAATTACTTTTTGACTTGTTTTGACTTGGCAAGTCCAAGAGGCATATACCTTTCCCAAATGTACGGTAGATACTATAGGATGCCACCCACTGTATAGCTCTGCTTTCCCAGAGAGGAAGGACTTTTAGAAACCAAATGATATTGTTATTGCCCAGCCAGGGTAGAAAATTCATGATAGGAATAATTGTTAAGAGAGAGTGCTTGGAACCATGGGTTAACAGGAAAGGCTACATAACTTCACGTATCTCCATCCAGAGCAATCACCAAGCATGACTTACCCAGCAGCAGAAAACGATTTTTATTTGAGTTCCTGTGTGTTCAAAACTGAGGCACCATTTTCTTTGAAAACATGACACCTCATGGCTTCTATTTTTGGGCCCTGTCCTTTCAAAGCTGCCTCCTGAGTTAAGAAGGAAAGGGAAAAGATATAGCTGGAAGTGAATAGAGATGATGAGGTGAGGGTATAAGGCAGAATAAGAGAAGAGAAGCTGAGGGCTGGGGCTGCACAAATGCTCTCAGCAGAGCCAGAGGTGCTTACGTTTTCTCAGGGGTGGGTAAGGAGTGGGGCAGCGGCGTTTGCCACCCTTTTAGGAGTCAGGGCCAAAGCCACTCATGTTTATTTGACAGCCACACTGCACTGCTCAGCCAGAGGGATATTTAAAAAAATGTATTTCCCACTGCAATTAGAATTACTGCTTAATAAGGAAAATTTGGGAATTTTAGAAAGAATAAGTTTGCCACCCAAATGCTACCACTGTTAATCTTTCGGTGTTAAATGTTCCCCTAGACATTCCTGTGCGTAGATTTTTGGTGTGTTTACATGTCATTATTCTACTGTATATGCGATTTTATATCCCTTTTGTACCTAACATAAAACATTTTTTCCATGTTACAGTCTTCGTTATAGTTTTTGTTACAGAAAAAAAAACACAAAAATATATATCACTAAATGAGGTAAAATAAGGGACGGCATGTTCAAATTAACAAAAACTAAATTTGTCACTAGCAGACTTGCACCTACATTTCCCCCTAAAAAAGATGGAGCAAGATGAGATTAAAGAGAAGTTATATCAGAGAAACATTTTTAAAAATAATTTAAACTTTTATTTTATATTGGGGGGTACTTATGCAAGTTTGTTACAGGGTATATTTTGTGACGCTGAGGTTTAGAATAGGAATGACCGCATCAACCAGGTAGTTGAACTGAACACTCAAGAGTCTCTTAATTGTGGCCCCTTCCCTCCCCAGTCTAGGAGTCCCAAGCATCTATTATTGCTGTCTTTCTATCCATGAGTGCCCAGTGTTCAGCCTCCACTTGTAAGTGAGAATCTGTTCCTGTGGAAATTTGCTTAGGATAATGGCCGCCAGCTGCATCCAAGTTGCTGCAAAAGACCTGATATCATTCTTCTACTGGCTTTGTAGTATTCCATGCCGTATTGTACCACATTCTTTATCTCATCCACCACTGATGGGCACCTAGGTTGATTCTAGTCTTTGCTATTATGAATAGTGTTGCGATGAACATGTAAGTGTTTGTGTCTTATTTGGTAGGACAATTTATTTTCTTTTGGATATATACCCAATTTATTAGTCAGGGTTCTCCAGAGAGACAGAACTAAAAGGATATATGTATATATGAAAGGGAGTTTATTAAGGAGAATTGACTCAGACCATCACGATTATGTGGATAGACCTTTGTTGGATGCGCAGCTTGTGGATATTTTCACCCATTCTGTAGGTTGTCTGATTACTCTCGTCATAGTTTCTTTTGCTATGCAGAAGCTCTTTAGTTTAATTAGTTTCCACTTGCCTATTTTATTATTATTATTATACTTTTAAGTTCTGGGGTACATGTGCAGATCATGTAGGTTTGCTACATAGGTATGCATGTGCCATGGTGGTGGTTTGCTGCATCCATCACCCTGTCATCTACATTAGGTATTTCTCCTCGTGCTGTACATCCCCAATCTCCCCATCCCTGCTATTCCTCCCCTAACTACCCATCCCCCAGGCCACAGTATGTGATGTTCCCCTCCCTGTGTTCATGTGGACTTAGTCATAAATTCTTTCTCAAGTCTATGTTCAGGATGGCATTCCTTAGTTTTATTCCTAGCATTCTTATAGTTTAAAGTCCTACATTTACATTTAAATCTTTAATGAATCATGAGTTAATTTATTACCTGGTGAAAGGTAAGGGTCCAGCTTCAATCATCTGCATATGGCTAGCCAGTTATTCCAGCACCATTTATTGAATGAGTCCCTTTCCCATTGCTTATTTTTATAAACAGTGTCAAAATTCAGATGGCTGTAGGTGTGTGACCTTATTTCTGGTTTCTCTATTCTGCTCCATTGGTCTTTGTATCTGTTTTTGTATCAGTGCTATGCTGTTTTGGTTACTGTAGCCTGATATTATACATAGTTTGAAGTTGGGTAATGTGATGTCTCTGGCTTTGCTCTTTCACTTAGAATTGCTTTGGCTATTTGGGCTCTTTCTTGGTTCCATATGAATTTTAGAATAGTTTTTTTTTTCTAATTCTGTGAAAAATGACATTAGTAGATTGACAGGAATAAGATTGTATCTGTAGATGCTTTGGGAAGTGTGATCATTTTGATGATATTAATTCCTCCACTCATGAATATGGAATGCTTTTCCAGTTGCTTGTGTCATCTATGATTTCTTTCATCAGTGTTTGGTAGTTCTCTTTGTAGAGATCTTTTACCTCTTTGGTTAAATGTATTATTTGGTACTTTGTTTCATGGTTGTGTGGGCACTGTAAATGGGATTGCCTTCCTGATTTGGCTTTCAGTTTCAGCATTTTTGTTATCTGGAAATGCTACAAATTTTTGTGCATTGTTTGGTATCTTGAAACTTTACTGAAGTCATTTATCAGTTTCAGGAACTTTTGGCAGAGATTTTGGGGGTTTCTAGGTATAGAATCACACCATCGGTGAAGAGAGATAGTTTGACTTTGTCTTTTCCTATTCGAATGCCTTTTATTTCTTTCTATTGCCTTATTGCTCTGGCCAAGACTTCCAGTATTATGTTGAATAGGAGCAGTGGGAATGGGCATCCTTGTCTTATTCCATTTCTCAAGGGGAATACTCTCAGCTTGTGTCCATTCAGTTTTGATATAAGAGTTAAGAAGAAATCACTTAGGCAGATAGTAAGGGTATGAGAGTCTTTGGTAAAGCTTTTCTCTTTAATGAAACACAGTCCCAAATCATTTTCTAACAAAGAGCAAGCCGTAAAGCTGAGCTGCAGACATAGACAAGCAAGCTGGGAGCTTGCATGGGTGAATGCCACAAAAGCAAAGGACTAAACATGTTCAATATGGTGGCTGCATCTTCCCTTCTCTTTGTTGGCCACATGTACAGTAAAAAGTAGACAGAATGACCCTGATCAACTGAAAAGCCCATTTGCCAGCAAGACTAGGGTGGGGAACCAGTCTGCCTGGTGTGCTATGTAAACATAATACCTAATCAAACCAGTCTGTGAGTCCCGCGTAAATCAGACACCATCTTCTCCAGCCTGCCTATAAAATCTGCTGTGGTCGGCCACTTCCCCGCTTTTAGACATTTCTCTCTCTCTCTCTCTCTCTCTCTCTCTCTCTCTCTCTCTCTCTCTCTCTCTCACACACACACACACACACACACACACACCATCACCACCACCACACACATAGAACTGCTCTCCTCTCTCCCTTCTTCTATTAAACTTTCCACTCCTTAACCTGTCCACATGTATCCGTGTCCTGAATTTCTTGGGGCAAGACAACGAATCCCAGGTTATATACCCCAGGCAGTGTAGCCATTTCAGCATGATGTTGGCAATGGATTTGTCATAGATGGCTCTTATTATTTTTAGGTATGTTGCTTCTATGTCAATTTTCTTCAGGTTATTTATCATGCAGGTATGAAACCTACATTTTGAGAAATGAAGAAAGAATATCAGAAATGGGAAATAGCTGAAAAAACAATTTTTTGTAATGTGGGTCAGGTAAAATACCTAATATTGGTTAAAGCAAAACACAAAATAATATTTTTTTAAGTTTGAAATTATAATACATGTAATAATCATAACATAAAGATGGGGGAGGGAAGCACCTTTATAACTGGAAGGATTTTAGCTTTTACATGGAGTGATACAATACTAAATATAATTTTACTATGAAAATTTAAGGATCTAAGCTGTAGCACCTAGATGTATAATTAGAAGACCAATAGATACTTTGAAATGGGATTCTGATAAATAACAAACTATATAATGAAACTATATGGCATGAAAGGGAACAGGGAAATCAAAAACAAGAAAAAATGGGGAAGAAGCTTAAATTTTAAATATAAATTTTAATATACTGATAGTCATGTTAAATACAGATATTCAAAACACTATTTAAAAGGCAGAAATTATCGAAATAAATAAACAATGCTGTTTATGACGCACTTCAAATACAATGACAGGTTAAAAGTAAATGTACATAGAAAGATAGATCCTGCATATTGTTAGAATGAAAAGAAATTTGCCCGAAGTTGCTAGTTTAGAATCAATTAAAATAAACTTAAGACAGAGTATTAGCAGCAATAAAGAGGGACATTTCAATTGATAATAAGAACATTTCATCAAGAAGACTGCACATTGTAAATGTTTGTAGAGTGCCTAATGCACAGCTTCAAAAAGCAAGAAGTAAATTTCGACAAAATGAAAGAGACAAGTAGGCAAGTCCACAGTCACAGTAGGAGATTTTATGACCCGGTTTGTTTTTTGTTTGTGTTTTTGTCTTAGGGCAATAAATAGAATTTGCAATCAAAACATTAGTGAATGTATAGAAGACATAAAATATTATAAACCATGTTGTTCTAATTGACATTTATAGAGATTACTCAACAACTGTAGTATCCAAATTCTTTTCACATGCATATTCACCAAAAAAGCTCTTGCAATTGGCCATAAAACAACTGGAAATGCATTTCAATGAGCTAAAATTATGAAGAATATATTCTCTAAGTACAGTGCAATTGACTTTGAAACCAATAGCAACAGATACAGAGGAAAACTCCAAATATTTGAATATTTTGCAACATACACTACATAGTCCATAGTTCAAAGGTAAACTCATAAGGAATAATCAAATATATGGAACTCAATAATACTAAAAATATACCAAAATCTGTGGGATACAAGAGGAAGAAAGGAAATTTAAACCGAAAATTAAAAAGAACAAAGGAATTGAAGTAAAAGTAAGGAAAGATGAAGTAAAACAGGAAAAGGAAATAAAATGGTGGAGAGAAGGAAAGAGAAAGAATGAGGAGACTGAGCTTTTGTTTGAGGACCCTGGGTATTCAGCTCTACCATTAGGGACAAGTTAAGGATATTCACAGGATCTCTCTCATGTACCTCAGTGTCAAATACAACCCCATTTTTTGTAAAGCAATTAAAAGCAAACAAAACAGAGGAGTGCAAGTAGACACTTTAACAAATTTTGTTCAGCCAACCTTTCACCCATGTATAAAAATATATACTATATATTTACCTCACACTATATGTGAAGCAAACCTACAAATTGACCAAAAATTTAAAATTTTAAAAACTATTAAATCAGTGATAGTATGTTTTAAATTTGGAGTAGAGAAACCATTTTTCAACTGTAAATAAAAAGGAATGTGTGTAATAATTATATTTATTGATAATAACCCAGATGCACACAGGAGATTTTTGGAGAAGCAACAAATAAATTATTATTAGTTTTATTGATATGGCTGATGACTTTGAAAAGATCTTGTATAAGTTTCCTGTCACGACAAACTAATGTATAACAAACAACCGCACACCTCAGTGACATACTACAATAAGTGCTGATTTCTCACAGATCTAGATTTCAGCTAGAAGTTACCTGATTTCAACCAAGGCTGTTCTTGTGTCAGAGGGTCATCTGATTCATTCTAGTCTGGGACATTTCTACTTTACTTTACATTATCTCTTACCCTTCTAAGACCAGAAGACTAACTTAAGTATGCTATTCCCATTGTAATGACAAAAGGACACGAGAGACAAAACCTGATTGCACAAATCCTTTTCAACACTCTCCTTGGGTCCTGCTGGGCAAGGGATGGCTGACCCCAGGAACTGAGAATTATATATAACTGCAAAAAGAAGATCAAGACAAGTTTACAAGGCAGAGGTCAAGGGCAAGGGGGTTAGCGGACATTTTGGTCCAGTGCTAAAATCTACCACACATCTGAAGGGAGATTTTTGTTCTGAAAAAAATAAATGTATCATAAAGGGATTCACAAACAATGCAAACATATATTGTCCTTCTAAAAAGTACAAAATTTTCTAAACAAGCATGGTAGCTGGTGGTGTTATTTTCACTATGAATGTTATTCTGAACATTTGGAATAGATGTGCCTCTTGTTTACAGTGAGCAAAACTGTAATGTTTCATGGTGATGCATGAAATGTAAAAATAAAAATAAATTAAATAGCTCAAGTAACACAAGCTGAAGTATGACAAAAAAAGGAAAAACTAATTAATAAAAAATTTTCTTGGCTGAGTATGGTGACTCATGCCTGAAATCCCAGCACTTTAGGAGGCCCAGGCAGGTGAATCATTTTAGATCAGGAGTTCGAGACCAGCCTGGCCAACATAGTGAGACCTCATCTCTACTAAAAAATACAAAAATTGATGGCTGAAGTAGGAGAATCGCCTGAGCCTGAGAGGCGGAGATTGCAGTGAGCCGAGATCGCACCACTGCAGTCCAACCTGGATGACAGAACGACAGACCCTGTCTCAAAAAAAAAAAAATATTTTACTACAGAAGAAAGCAAGTGATATTATTTTCTTATTTGAAAAATACATGAATTACAAGCAATAATACATATTTCTGATAATGTGATTCTATTATAGTAAAATAAGAGTGACCTGAATTTGACTAATTTTATCTTTAAACCATCTGACTACCACTCATCTGTCAAATTTTCACATTTTAGACATGGCAAACTGATTATTGGGAGAATATTTTTAAGACATTATTTTAGCCATTAACTGGAGTAATTAAGTGAGTTCTACTTGGATGCTTATAGATGTACTAAATGATTTCTGATATTCTTCTGGATTATTGATTTAATGAGTTAAAATATTTGCTACATATTCAAGATCTCCTACCAAAGTTAATGGGTTTTTTTTTTTTTACTAACTTTGAAAAGCTTTATAGAAATAAGACACATGCACACATATGTTCATTTCAGCACTGTTTACAATAGCAAAGACTTGGAACCAACCCAAATGCCCATCAATGATAGACTGGATAAAGAAAATGTGTAGGTTTACACCATGGAATACTATGCAGCCATGAAAAAGGATGCGTTCATGTCCTTTGCAGGGACATGGATGAAGCTGGAAACTGTCATTCTCAGTAAACTGACACAAGAACAGAAAACAAAACACCACATGTTGTCACTTATAAGTGGGTGTTGAACAATGAGAACACATGGACACAGGGAGGGGAACACCACACTCTGGGGCCTATTGGTGGGTGGGAGATCTAGGGTGGGGATAGAAGGTGTGGGGGAATTGAGGAGGCCTAATATTAGGAGAAATACCTAATGTAGATGACATGGGGATGGATGCAGCAAACCACCATGGCATGTGTACACTTGTGAACCATCCTGCAAGTTCTGTATAGCACATGTACCCCAGAACTTAAAGTATAATAAAAAACAAACAAACAAAAGGAACAAAAAAAACGGATTCTAATAAATCACCTTTTAATTCCATACAATTTTCCTCTGCCATTTCAATATCTTTGTTCATATATAGTTATCTTAAAGTTATTTGTATTCATATTTTGATTATTAAATTGACTTCAGGTTTAAAAAATGTATAAAATAAAATAAACCAGTATATATATTTTAGAGCTAAACATAACATTGTTGATGTTTTAAAACTTTGAAATACAATATTAAATATAAAATTATTTTTCAAAATGTTCACACATTTCTGAGAATTTTGTTTTATTTACAGTAAGTGAATCATGTGTATGCTATAGAAAAAACTTTATATAAATCTTTCATCATATTTTATTTTAGCAAAATTAACTGTAATTTTCTTAATTATTCAAAATTTCATCACATAAATTAGGAATCTGAGAAGCATATGAAAATATATTTCATAAATTTTTCTAAGTTTGATTCATGAAGCAAGAATATTATCTACTATTCACAAAATGAAATTTTCAATCTATTAGAGGCTGTTGAAACACAGGAGAAAAGTTCATGCAGGTTTTTCACAGCAGTGTGTATGTGTGTATTGATAAACAGATATGGATTATATATATATATGATATAGAGATATAAATCTGATATATGATATAGAGAAATAAATCTATGTAGCCATATCTATTAAATGATGAAAAGCTTTTTGTAAGCAATATTTATAAAAGTGTCCAAAGTCTTTTGTTTGAGAAATTATTTCTTCTGATGATACTTAAAATGAAACTTGGGAATTAAGAGAGAGAAAATGTGTCATGAAAACTAGCCTTGCAAATATACCAAAGTTATTGTCTTAAGAGAAATGTAAATGTCCTAAAGGCTTAGCAAACTAATTTCCTTCAAAATCCATAAATGAACTAGAAATAAAATTGCAGAAATTCAGATCCAAATTGGAGCTTGGAGAAGATTTAATCTAATTATCTAATGAGCAAATAAAGCCCTATCAAATTACACAGAGAGCTACATCTATTACATCTGTTACATCTATCTGTTAAGGCAGACCAAGGCCAGAACCCAGACCCCTTGTTTCCCACCCTGATGCCCTTTCAGCAACTCCGTACTAACTCTGAGAGGAAAGGATCCTTGTAGCAATAAAATGCATTATTCTGTTTCTAACTCTTTGGACTCTGAATCTTGTGCAATGTGAGGGAGAATTGATGTCACAGCTGAGCAGACAAATCTGACAAAATATACGCCACTTTTTTCTTCAGTGAGCCACCTACAAAGAATTTCTAATACTAACAAGTGTAGCTGGAATGTCAGAATGTGGCAGGCACCCAGGGTTGTCACTCCCCCAAAATAGCAGAGCCGTCAATGCATCTTGATTTCCTCTATAATTAGAGAGATTTACTCTATTAACCACTTGAATGCCCAATGGACAAATGGTATATTCATAAGGCAGCACCTGTAGCAAGAAATGAATTCTGAAAAATTATTTTTAAAAAGAAAGGAAACTAGGTTTAATAGGCAGAGGGTTTCTTTCAAAAGCACTTCTAGGAGACTGCCTACATGACAGTAGAAAAAAAAATTGTGAATCAATTTAAATGAATCAAACATCAGTCACTTCTGGAGGAAATAAGACACATGATTGAACTGATCACATGTCTGTCTAATTTGATGGTTATGAACTCAACCTATTCTGTTATTCAATCCATAAAATTTTTCCCATAATTTGAATATATCTTGGTTGCATTTTTTTCTGCAAAAGTAATATACATTTATATTAAAATATGCAAAAGATACAAATAATCAAAGAATCACAAAAACAAGAATCATTTACCCTATTCATTATCAATATTTTGCTATATATGCCGCAAACCTTTTTCCTTACATATATCTAAGAGTTACACTTTACATATTGTTTTGTAGTCTAAACATTTTGCTATCTAAATTATCTTTCTGCCATTAATTTTACAAAAACAAATTTAATAACTGCATATTATGAATGAATAAAAATAAACCACTTTATCTTTGTAATATAGATAAGTTTTTTTAGATAAATGACTAACTTAAGAAAAAAAAATTTGACATGTATAACCTATCTAATAGTGGAAATTCAGTGTCCTGATTGTCCAAAAAAAGGAGTAGATGAGAACACTGAACTTGATTGATTTTAGTAGGAATATTTCAATCATGAATTTCAAATAAATAACAGAATATGGATTGAAAGGCTTTTTAATTTTGAAACCAAAGTATCCTAAGTTCTTAATTCTTCCAGACTTTTTCAGTGAAAGAGAGCTTAGTACTTTTGTGAAAATTATAACTCCCAATAGTGTATGATTAGAAATAGCAGACAGAGGTACAAAGATAATGAAAATAGTGTCCCTGAGAGTTATTTTAGTGTCTGTGTCTTGAGACAGATGTGTTTTTATTTGAGATTAAAATACATATAGTATTTATGTGAGAGACACTTTAAAGCAATTTCATTTAACTTTTGTGGTAATCTGATAGACAATTTTACATTATCATTGCTGTCATACAGATTAGGAAGCCACAGTTCTATAATATTAAATAAACTTCATGACAGCTAGGATCCAAATTATTGCATCTGCATATCCCTCATATACTAAGTGGAAATCAAGGCAGTTTTACTTTCTCTTCTCTCTAGTGTTGGTGAGAAAGATTCGAGTTATGAAGAGTTTTTATAGGGATCCCCAAAACATGGCCTATCTTGGAAACTATTCCACATACACTTGAAAAGAATATGTATTCTGCTGTTGTTGAATAAAATATAATTAACAATTAGGTGAAGTTGGTTGTTAGAATTTATTTAAGTCTACTATCCTAATATTTTATCTTCTTCTTGTATCAACTACTGAGAGATGTTGAGATCTCTAATATAATTATAATTAGTTTATTTATCCTTCTAGTCCTATAAGGTTTTTGCTTCATTATAATTTATTTATTCCTCTTTCTAGTCCTTCGAGGTTTTTGCTTCATGTATTTCTCCTTCTAGTCCTATGAGGTTTTTGCTTCATGTATCTGCTATTAAATGTGTAAATGTTTAAGATTATGTCCATTTGATGAATTTACCTCTTTATCATTTATGAAATGATTCTGTTTATTCCTGGTAATATTATTTGATCTGAAATCTACTTTTATCTGATGTTAACACAGCCAGTCCATCTTTAGCAGCTTAGCCTGATACAAATTTTGCCACTATTATTTTTATCGTATTTGTATCTAGATATTTAAAATGGGTTTTTTGTGGGCAACATATAGTAGGGCCTTGCTTTTTCATTGTGAAAATCTATGCCTTTTAATTAGGTTGTTTAGATCATCTAGAATTAATATAATTAATTCATATGATCAGATTTAAACTGACTATATTGCAATTAATTTTTGATTGTTTCTTATTTTCTGTTTGTTGTTGTTTGTTTGTTTGTTTGTTTGAGGCACACTTCTGTTTTGTGGCCCAGGCTGGAGTGCAATGGTGAGATCATAGCTCACTGCAACCTCAACCTCTTGGGCTCAAGCAAACCTCCCACTTCAGCCTCCTAAGTAGCTAGGACTACAGATGTGCACCACCATGCCTACCTAATTTTTAAATTTTATGTAGAGACAGAGTCTTACTGTGTTGCCCAGGGTGGGCTCAAAATCCTGGCCTCAAGGAATCCTCCTGACTCAGCCTCCCAAAATGCTGGAATCATAGGCATGGCCACTGATTCTGATCTCTGCCATTTTCTTGATACTTTATTTTCTCTTTTTCTGCTTTCCTTTGTGTTGAGCAGTTTTTATGATTTATTTCTTCTCCCCTGCTACCTAATTAACAACAACTTGTCTGCTGTTTTGATTGCTTTAAGATTTATGGCATGTCGCTTTAACTTAACACATTCTACCTTTAACTGATAGTACTTAATGAATTCTATAATAACTTTACAACTGAATACTTCCATTTCTCTTTCATGGCCCTTTGCCTTGATTTTCACGTTTTACTTCTGTATAAACCACAAACCACTTTAGTAGCCTCTAAGGATTTTCTTTAATTTTCAAATCTTAACAATGCATTTTTAAAAATGATATATTTTCTCCAGATATTTTTAAGAATTTTTCTGTAGGTATTGTGACAGTATGTCTATTTTATTTCTACAAACTCAAAAGACTCTTAAGTATATCAAAAAATAAGAAAATATGATACCCTAATCAATCCCAATAGTCCTTGGTAAAAACACATAACACAAAACAGAATTGCTAAGAGGTTTTTGATGGGCAGATGCAGCGCCAATGTTCAAAAACAGGAATATAAAGTCAAACACTAGATTGAGAGCATACTCTTTAACAAGATAAATTCAGACAGTCAAATGTGTTAATTTTAAAAGAACAGAACTATAGGCAATGACACAGAGCTGCATATCTGTGATATTCATATTTTTTGGAGAGTCTTATTTATTAAACAGATAATTTCAAAAATTCTTGAATGACAGTTAATGAAACTAATAACATAGCTTGTTCCTTCAAAAAATAAACAAGTGAAGAAAGCAAAATCTAGGAATGAACATATATCTGTAGTACTAAAATAAAAAATAAGTAGAAAAATAGCCTTATAACATGACCATTGAAAATTGCCACATTCGTTATATACCAAACGTTCTAGAAATTAGTGCAATAGCTATCCCACAAACATTCCCTTTTCCTCCTTCACAAAAACTGAAGGATACAAAACTGAAAAAAGAAAAAAACCTTACAAATAATTTCACTGTTTAAAGAGAGACAGAATGTGGGAAAGAGAATAGATTTAAATAACATGAAAGAATGACTCATTAATGAAAGTCTTCACCCACTATTATAATCGCCTACTAAAACTGAGAAAACTTCCAACCTTCTGTTTGCACCAATCTAATATTACAGATGAAATTGTTTACCCAAAGAGAAGAGACACATAGCAATCACATTTAATAGGTTCTTTCTCTCCTGGGAATTAATAGAGTCATATTCAAAAGTCAGGTTTTTGTCTATCTTTAACTTCATTTGGTTGGGGTGGAAGTGAAGATAGATAATGAGGAGATATAAGTTGAGACTGAAGAAAAATGTGTGCCAGTTTTTTTTTTTCTATCAGGAGCAATCCGTGATTTTATTTTTTTCTGAATGGTTGTAGCAGTCTAAAGCCAGGCATCACCTCTGGCAATGCAGTTGTATGTCAAAAGCATCCAAACATGTTGAATGGTATTATATAAATTCATAAATATTAATTTATTGAGCATTCCCCTTAAGGGTGCCTGCAATAATGCCATATTGGTTTAGTTCTCTCAATTTCCACTTTCCTAGGTAAGTACCTACGTATTCTTCTCTACTCTGAACTGTCTAACATCTCATCTCATTTTCACTCTTGGCTTATGACTTTTCTTTTTTCTTTTTTCTTTTTTTTTTTATAAGGAAAAATTGATAGAGTAGGAGAAACAAGAATGATTCTTTTTTTTTTTTCAGAAGGAGAAAGAGAGAGGGGAAGTTATTTTTTTTTTTTAAGACAGAAGTAGAATAAAAGAGAAAAAAGGAAGAAAGAGAAAGGGAGAGAGAACGAGAATCTTGCTCTATTGCTCACGATTTCATTTAAATCTGTGAAATGCTTATGCAAACTAAAAAGTGATTTATTTCCTATTATGTGATCACTTTTAGAATAGGTATGATATAATATTGAAAAAAATATATGTTTTGTGGATATGGGGTGGTAGGTTCTGTAAATATTTATTAAGTTTGCTTGTTCCAGGTCTGAGTTCAAATCTGATTTTTTTTTTCTTTCC
>PVKP010025606.1:0-33457 GCA_004027715.1 Plecturocebus donacophilus
TCACAGGCACAATTGTGCTGCTAGATAACCTTAGACTCCTGGGCTGAAGCTTCCTGAGGTAGCTGAAACTACTACTACAGGCACAAACTTGGCCTGTCTCTACTTAAAAAAAAAAAAAGATTACCTGGGCATGGTGGTGCATGCCTGTAGTCCCAGCTACTAAGGAGGCTAATGTAGGAAGATCACTGCAGTGAGCTATGAGCATGCCATTGCACTCTAGCCTGAATGACAAAATGAGACCCTGTTTTTTTTTTAAAAAAAAAAAAAGGAGAAAATTTGTTACCATGGTCACCAGTTTGATCTGGTCTCCATTACCATCCTATTACTATCCTTCCCGCTTGTCCTTTACTCTTCAGCCTTCTTATTGCTCCTCAAACATGGCAAGCACATTTTTGTTTTAGGGCCTTTGCAATTGCTGTTCCTTTGCTTGAAATGCTCTTTTCCCAGGTATTTACACAGATGGCTTCTCTTTCTTTAGATCACCTCATTAGTTCTGACTTTTCCAAGTATTAAGTTGAAACATATGATCCTAATGTCACACAACTGATTGAGCCACACAAACCTAATGTCATTCTCAGGTCAAAAAATTATTTTTAAAAATCAGTAATTTTGGCCAGGCATGGTGGCTCACGCCTGTGTAATCCCAGCACTTTGGGAGGCCAAGGCAGGTGGATCACGAGGTCGAGATTGAGACCATCCTGGCCAACATGGTGAAACCCCGTCTCTACTAAAAAAAAATACAAAAATTAGCCGGGCGTGGTGGCCTGCTCCTGTAGTCCCAGCTACTAGGGAGGCTGAGGCAGGAGAACTGCTTGAACCCAGGAGGCGGAGATTGCAGTGAGCCGAGATTGTGTCACTGTACTCCAGCCTGGTGGCTGGCGACAGAGCAAGACTGTTTCAAAAAAAAAAAAATCTCCTGCCTCAGCCTACCCTATAGTTAGGAATACAGGCATGTACCACTACACCCAACTAAGTTTTTGAAAAAAAAAAATCAGTAATTTCATAGGGTTCAGGCTAATAAAATAGCAACTCCACCCTACCCTTTCATTTTCACCCTGTTCAAATATTCTTACAGCACTATGATCTTATATATTATTTGTATATTATCTGTGTGTAAGATGCTCACAGATAGGGAATTTGTTGTCCACTGCTGTGTCCTCAGTGTGTGGAATAGGATTTGGTCCATACCAGGCCCTCAGGACGCATTTATTTAAAGAATGAGTAGCTATAAGTTCTTGAATGATGGACCCTTAGCTCTTCAGACTCATCTCACATTCTCTCATTTCAGTCCCTGGGACTCTGTTGGTTCCATCATGAAGCCCACATATGCTCTTTCTTGCTTTCCCCCACTTGTGCATGTAGTTTATACTGAGGCACTTTTTTTTTTTTGAGATGGAGTCTCGTTCTGTCGCCAGACTGGATTGCAGTGGTGCGATCACAGCTCATTGCAACCTCCGCCTCCAGGGTTCAAGTGATTCTCCTGTCTGAAGCACTTTTAAATGTCAGCTTGAAACATCTCTTCCCAGGAGAAGGCATTTCTGACACCTCAGCTTGGGTCAAGTCCCAACGTTTTTATGACCTCATGGCAGCACATACCTACCTTCTGTAATACCTGTTAGATCGTAAAGGTACTTTTGTGAGATTGTCTCCCTTACCAGTTTCATGAGAAAAAGAAAACAGTTTTGTTTTTGCTTCCCATCTGATGCCTAGCATTTGCAAATTACCTGGCACATAGTGAGAGCTTAACACTCATTAAAAAATATGTATCAACAGAAACTCTGGAATTCTAGCTCCTTAAGGGCAGAGATTCTGTTTTGCCTCTGTGTTAAGTACTTAATTGGGTGCCTGATACACGCCAGATAAATGTTTGTTAAATAAGCTATAATATGAAGGATGTTTTATTACTCATTTATAGTAAGTATATAATACAGAAAAACCATTACTTTATAATCAGTGATTAGGCATTCATAATCACTAGCGGAGTAAAGGGTGAGTACCCTGGGTAGGAGAATCCATGTAGAACCAGAATTAGCCACAAGTGAGATTTTGCATCGTAACCCAACAAACCATAGCATTCTTTTTTTTTTTTTTTTTTTTTTTTGGAGATAGGATCTTGCTCTGTCACCCAGGCTGGCTTGCAGTGGTGTAGTCATGGCTCACTGCAGCCTTGACCTCCAGGACTCAAGTGAACCACCCACCTCAGCCTCTAGAGTAGCTGGGACTATAGGTGTGCACCACCACAATCTGCTTTTTTTTTTTTTTCTTTTTTGTAGAGATAGGGTTTCACCATGTTGCCCAGGCTGGTCGTGAACTCTTGGGCTTAAGGGATCTGCCCGCCTTGGCCCCTCAAAGTGCTGGGATTACAAGGCATTAAGCCACCATGCCTACCCAGTATTCTTGTTTTGACAGTTAGATGTTTAGAAACTTTTTTTCAAATCCAGTCAAATGAGGAGTCTTGTATTCCTGTTTTCCTTTGATAACAATTCTGAAAAAACTGCAGTGGTCGGAAGATGTATTAAAATATACACACACAAGTTATATAATTTTGCAGGTTTATTAGGGTAGGATGACATGGAACAGTATGACCAGAAAAAGCAATAACCTTACAAATGAATCACTTTCAATTGTGTTGACCCAGATAATTTTTTTTAAAATTGAGATGGAGTATTGTTCTGTCACCTGGCTGGAGTGCAGTGGCACAATCTTGGCTCACTGCAACCTCCGCCTCCTGGGTTCAAGTGATTCTCCTGCCTCAGCCTCCTGAGTAGCTGTGACTACAGGTGTGCACCACCATGACTGGCTAATTTTTTGTATTTTTAGTGGAGACAGGGTATCACCATGTTGGCCAGGATGGTCTCGATCTCCCTGACCTTGTCATCTGCCCGCCTTGGCCTCTCAAAGTGCTGGGAATTTAGGCATGAGCCACCATGCCCAGCCTGATCCAGAAAATTTTAAAAATAAAATTGTAATTCAAGATGAGTACCAGGGCAAGCTTATTAACATTTGTAATTTAGGAGAGGAAGGGCCAAGTCAAATAAAATAGAAATGAATTATTGCAAAATGGAAACTTTTTGATATAATTAAACATAAAAAGAAATTAAAAACCTAAAGAAGACAGCAGTATGTCAATTTCCTGGTTTTAATAAGGTATTATAGGTATGTAAGACACCAATGGGGAAAATTGGGCAAATACTACAGAGGACTTCTATACTATTTCTGCAATTTTTTGTGAGTCTATAATTATTTCCAAATAAAAAGTAAAAAAGAAAAAAAAATAACAACATGAAAAAAAGAAATCTAGATGAGAACTTTTAGCAGAAGAACTTAAAACAAATACAAACAGTCAAAGACAGTTATATTGCTAGGTTTCCATAGGCTTGTAAGGAGTTAAATAAAATTAGAAAAATGTTTCTAACACACATACAGATACACTTTTTTTTTTTTTTTGGAGACAGGGTTTTTCTCTGTCACCCAGGCTGGGGGGCAGTAGCACAATCACATCTTATTGCAACCCTGACCTCCTGGGCCCAAGGAATTCTCCTACCTCAGTCTCCCAAGTAGCTGAGACCACAGGCACATGCCACCACGCCCAGCTAATTTTTTGTAGAGACAAGGTTTCACCATGTTCCCCAGGCTAGTCTTGAACTCCTGAGCTTATGCAATTCACCTGCCTTGGAGTCCCAAAGTCGTGAGACTACAGGCGTGAGCCATTAGGCCTGACCTAGACACACTTTACTAATAAAAATATCAGGCTTTCAAAAGTGGTATCATTTATTTCTTCACCTCATCAATAAAAACTGTGAAGAATTTGGTATGAAAGGAACAAAAATGTACACATCGTACTACCTCATCCCCCAAACTGTACAAACAATTGCAAAAATTTCCTTCATCTATTGATACAACCCCAGAGAAGTCAGTCCTCACAGACCTGGAGGCATTCCCATGTCAGAATATTCCAAAAAGATATAGGAACACATATTCTTGGCAGAAAAAAATCACTTAATGTGCAAGGAAAGATTGCCCTTGAAATAATTCATGGTGATGCATTTAGTAGGGCCAGAGAAAGTTCAAATTTTGGCTCTTCCAGCTACCAGTTTTGCTACCCTACATATATCACAATCTCTCTGAACCTCAATGTCTTTGTTACTAAAGTGGGTATAATAACACCCATATCTCAGGCCGGGCGTGGTGGCTCAAGCCTGTAATCCCAGCACTTCGGGAGGCCGAGGTCAGTGGATCAATGAGGTCAGGAGTTCAAGACCAGCCTGACCAACATGGTGAAACCCTGTCTCTAAAAAAAAAACCCATATCTCAAGGTTAGTCCTAATACTGGAAGAAATAAATTTAAGTTCCTAGCACAATGCTGTGTAAATAGAAAGTGATGAGTAAGTCTTAGCTTCCTCTCAGTCCCAGTTTTCCCAGAAACACAATGCAAAATATTTCTGCTGGTTTGCAGGAATCAAAACAAGTGGCAAAGGAGTAAAATTAAAAGGGCAAGAGAATCTAATGTATTATCTAGACAATTTTTTTTATTAATTGTGCAGTTAATATTTAATACATATTGAGTTTGGTGGTATTATTCAGGTACTGTATCTGAATAGATCCCTCTCCCTTTATTTTGTCTTCAACAAATTTGGCAAAAGATGTCATTAATCATTTTATTCAGATCACAACATGCCAACGTAAAAATCATAGTTTTAATGTCTACTCATGGCTCTGAGAAAAATAGGGACATAGAAACAGTGAAAGGTTAAAGCATTTGTCTTTCAAGGCTGATGGGTATAATGCCCTGTCTCTAGAAATTCTCTCATTAGTACCACAACGCCAGACCCCATAACATAACGTGTAAGAGTGATCAAGCCTCCTGAAATTGCAGGGGACGTGGACAGCACAGAAACAGCCCTTACAAGGCTTCAGAAACAGACACTCAATATGGACCTAAGGGGCTTATTCAGGGGGTTCTGAAATCTGCAGTCCCTATATGTAAAGTCTTGTTTAGGTGTATTTCATGCCTTTTTTTGTCAGGAAGCTCCTCAACTATCACTTCCTCCAGCAGATCTTCTCTAGCCATCCTCCTATCCAGCCAAAAAGGCCTCGCCCACAAAATCTTTTTCATCATTCTCTGTTTCCTGCAAAGCCTTACTACACCTGTGATTACCTTGTTTATTTGCTTCAGTTCGTCTGTTCCATTCGAAGGTAAGTTTAACAGATGCACGGCTCTGGTCCTTCCCTACTTCCTTGAACCTGGTGGGCCTCGATGGATACTTCCGGAATAAATGACAAACCCGTCTCTTTCAGATTTTTAGCAGACTCCATACTCCTCCCTCCATCCCGCTCCCCCCCGCCCCCCACCTCTCGGGCAAGTGTTCTTCACCAGAAATAATTTTAAGGTCATGCGTTTTCATTTTTGAGATAAGGCTTTGGCATTTCGACCACACCCACCCTCCCTCCCTTGCAAACTCGTTTTCTAACACAGCGCTACTCCAGTCCACTTTCCCACACCCACCGGGCCGCAGAGTGTAGAGGCAACCAGGGCAGGGGCAGCCTTGAACCGGCACACTTATCATTTCACATTACCGGCACTGTTACTGGTTCGGAGAAACAGCGCAGGAACCGTGGGACCTAGGGAAGCCACTCCGCCAAGGCCGCCTCAGGCCTCCGCCCCACCAGCAGCCGGGCCCCGCCCTACCGGCAGTCGCGCCTCGCCGCCCTCGCTCCGGCTTTGCCCGAACGGCTCGCAATGGCGGAACAGGGAAGCAGGAGCATGGCCGCTCGGGGAACTTCACCCGGCGGCCCAGGGCTCAGCTCGCGGTGTGACAGCCCCGGGTACTTTGCCCAGCGGGGCGCGAGCCCTGCCCGCGGTGGCGCCACTCCTGGGCAGTCGCGGCCACAACTGCTTCCGGGTGAGCGGGTCGTCGACCCAGCGGCCCCGCCCATCCTTCGCCTCCTTAGTCGGCCGCTCAGGCTGCGGCTCCTCCCGGGGCCGGTTCCCGCTGTCTCCGCCGCGGCGCGGAAGGCACATCGGCGTGACCGCCTAGGAGGCTGCCGGAGCCGAGAGCCGCTGCGTCCATCCCCGCCCGCCTGGCCGGGGACCCGGGAGTGAGTCGTCCAGCCGCGCCCCTCGCCCCTAACCCCAGCGGGCGCCGGGCGGGCCAGCAGCGCTTCGGCCCTTCCCGGACAGCGACGCAGTCACAGCCCGCGGCCAAACACAGGTAAGGGTCGCTCCTGCCGCTGGCCAGGCGGGAACGGAGAGCAGGGAGTTGGGGGCCTCCTTCCCGGCCTCCGCAGTCCCGTGGGATCCGCGCCGCCTCTGACCTCGGCTAGGGGGCCGGGCTCCCCCGGGGACTGGCCGGCCCCCGGCGGACTGCCGGGCTGGGGTTGCCCCCTGCCTGCGGCGTTCTCAGGCATCCAGTCTGCTTTCTAACGCTCACCCTTCCTCCGCGCTGCGGAAAGGTACGTGTTACTCCCACTGTCCGAGAAATTACATTGGGCAGCTGTCCCTCCGTTTCAGGTGCCCAAGGCCCCGTCTCTTCCTCCCCAGACGCCACACTCCGGTTCTATCCCGGGACGAGCACCCCAGGGAACGGTGTCGGGACGGTGGAGGGCGTAACATCTTTGGGGGAATTTTACTCCTTCCTCCTTGACTCTAGTTGGAGCACAGGTTTAACAGGCGCTTGCTGGGTTAATACTTGACTAATGTGAGGCGTTATTGACACCTGGATTGTTAAGTTACGGAGCTCCAGTCAGCCCTGCCTGTGAGTAACCAGCAGGTTGGAGGAGGACCTAAGGAAACCCACTTTTTCTTTCTTAGAGGGAAAATGTTCAAGTGTTTGCTTTACTTTTTCCACCGTGGGAGATACAAATACAGGCTACTGAGACATGGCTAGCTAGATAAATACTGTATCCTAAACTTTAACTGTTAGTAGCTAGTTTTCTTTGAGCTTCCATTTAATGATTCAGCGTTTCTACTATAAACAAAAAATTTGTAGAGTGGGTTGACTGACTAAAAATGATACGTAAGGATAATAGTTGCTTTTAATTTTTTTATGTTTTCATAATGGGAAGAGAGTGTGGGTGCAGTAATGGAACAAGAGAGAGGGAGAGCAGGGTATGGATGGATAAGTTCTTAATCAGTGTTTAAAATAGTATTTTTTCAAGGTAACATTTTAATTTGGGGATAAATCTGCGTGAAAAAGTGCAATTATTGGAGAATGCTGTGTGCAAATAGAATTAGTTGGCAGGGACTCCAAGGTTGTTGTGGTTTGAATATCTTGCAGTACTAACCCTGTGTAACCAACATAATACTCTGTTTAACAGATAACAGAGATAATGACCTAGTATTATAATATACTCGTAGAATAATAATTTCGGAAAGTGTGATTCATTTCGAAGTTAGGTCACTCCGTGAATCATGGCTATGAATCTGTAAAGTGAAATAGAGGAAAGCTCAGTTCGTGTCTGCCTGATGAGCTGGTGTTCTTTACTCATTTTATAGGAAGTGTGGTGTTAGGTTTTGTTAGGTCTGTTGCTTCATATTTATCATCATGAAGAATGGCAATGAAATAAAAGTTGAAGTATCAGAATGCTCGAGTTTAGAATAGTTTGTTAGTTTTTAAGTGATTGCTGTGATTTTACTGCCCCCTCCCCCTTTTTTTTGCCAGATGTGGGAAGATAAATGAAGGGATCTAGAAGTAAATGCCAGTGGAAAGGAGAGCTACCATCACTAAGGTACGGAAATGTTCACTGAAAGAATTTGCACTATGCAACGTAGTCTTTGAGTGGAAAGCATCACCTATTTTTGTGATTCTGTCTTTTAAAATGTAGAATGAAACTACTCTGAGTTCTTATTTGAGTTCTGTTCTAGAAGAAAGTGTGTATTGAAGTTGTGATTGGAATGGATTCACTTTAAACTAGAAATAACTTTTTATTGCTGAAATGTAATTTGATCATTTTTCACTTTAAAAATGTTAAGTAAAATAAGGTTGAAATCAGAGAATTATCTTGATACCCTCAGCCTTGTTTTTTCTTTGCCTTCTGTTGGAGTTCACCTGCTTTTCACCTTGATTTTCGTTTGTAAAGAACTTTAGCTAGTGATAAAGTAATGCCAAGCCAGTCCTGTTGGTCTAGCTTACTAAATTCCTTCACTTCTTTCACTACATTTTGCTGTCTTTTTTTACTTTGGTTATCCAGTATATTCAGAGTGTTCCCTAATGTTGCTTTTGACTTTTGTCCAGCTAATAGTGACTTAAGAGTTTCAGTTCCCTGTGAACAGAGATTCCCTTTTGGAAAATCCCTTGTGGAAATTACCATAACTGACAGTCTTTATAGGTAAATATGCAAGGAAACCTTCCTACATCAGGATTTAAGTATCTCCATAACGAAAGGAAAAGGTGATACGGAGAATATATTTGGCAAAGTATCTCTGCCTCTCAAAACAAAAACAAGTCTTTATTAGAAATGAATTTAGCAAGAGAGAGGAAACAATTTCTTGCAGAACTCTTCGTGGATTGTTTACCCTGTTCCTAGTGTGAGAAGGAACAGAATTGATCATATATAGAAAAAAATAATTCTTGCAGTGTCCTGGGAATGTTGATGAGGATCATTCAAAAGGAAAGAAAATTCTTCTGTCTGTATCTTAGGATCATTATCCATTGCACCTGCAAAATAGAGGCTGTTTCTTAGCTTTTTACTTTTAAGTAGTTGCTTTCTATCTGAAAAATCTAAATGGAGAGATGGTCCCTTACCCAGGAAAGTGTACTACTTGATCCAGTTTGCAAATAAAGAATAGAATCTATGATCATCATTTAAACCCCAGCTTTTGAAGGCCAAGGCAGAAGGAATGCTTGAGCCCAGGAGTTCAAGACCAGCCTGAGCAACATAGAGAGACCTTGTCTCTACAAAAAAAAAATTAGCTGGTGGTCTGTGCCTGCAGTCCTAGCTGCTTGTGAGGCTGAGGTGGGAAGACCACTTGAGCTCGGGTGGTTGAGGCTGCTGTGAGCCCTGAAAGCACCACTGCACTCCAGACTGGGAGACAGGATGAGACCCTGTCTCAAAAATAAATAAAACTCAACTTTTAAAACTTCAAAAGGAGGGAGTTGAGCAAAACTTACCTTGTGAACTTTCTGGCTTATAATAAATTATTCTAGACTTCAAAGGAGTCAAACACTAGGCTAAAAACTGGGTTGATCATATGTTATACTTTCTTCTTTGTTCCATTATTTATTTTTATGGGGAGGTCAAGAAATAATTCCATTTCTTTTTTTTTTTTTAATAAGATAATTTCATTTCATAGGGAACATGTATCCGTTTGTTTTAGCCTAGTGGTAGGGAGAACAATAGGTAAAGGTAGAGATGATTAAGGAAGGGGAAGAAATGGCATTATAGAAGGAGAATGCTTACTTCATAGGTTTAGTAGATGTTTATGGGACTTTTAAAAATTGGTAAAATATTAAAAATGTGGTATATGATGAAAAGGAAGTCTGCTTTCCACCACAAACTCTCACCCTTTCCTTACCCCCACCCCCAATCCAAGCAACCAATATTAATGGTTTCTCGTGTATCTCTTTCCAAATTTCTATCATATATACAATCACGTATGTTTAGGAGAAATATATTGTGTCTTTCATTCTTTGACATATGACGATCTTTCTATATTTAGCACATATTTCTATCTCACTTTTTTAAAGACTGCAAGTCTTGCCTAGTGTAAATGAACCATAATTTATTCATTTTCCATTATTTATTTTACCATTTTCTATTGACAGACATTTAGGTTGTTTTTAGCCTTCTACAAACACTGCTATAATGAACAATTCATATATGTCTTTGCGCTAGTTAATAATGTATATACAATGTATTTTCAAAGTGTGACTGTAAGATTGGAACTGAAGTTATGAAAAGATAAAACTATCTGAATCCTATATTGGGCTTTATTTATAATGGAATTTAACTTATTTCTTGGGCTTGTGGAAGGGGAAAGGAACTCTTAACTACTATATATTCTTTATACATCTCTCCATTAAAAAAATATTACAAATGTATTTTATAAGGTACTTAAAAACATCTGAGTGTCAGGTGGTTAATTTTATTTGTACTGGTAAAAGTAGAAATATTGTGGTTTGAAGACTGGTGCTGTCATATAGAAAGCATTTATATTTGGTAATAGTTTTATAGTAGGTTGATTGTTTCAGAATTTTATGACCAGTATCAATTAAAAGCATTGTGTATAGTTTAACTCCTTGCCCCGTATAAGTTGGCTACTATGTTATTAGTCAGGAAAGAAGTAAATAATCTACCTTCTCTCTTCTTTTATGTTCCACCTCCTACTCTATTTGTAATAAAATAAACCTCTGTGGAGTTTGAGATCCAAAAATCCTTTTGCAAACCAGAGTGCTATTGATGGATGACTTTCTCAAGACAGGAAGTAGGTACAGATTCAATCTTTATTCTGCAAAGTGTTTCTGAATAGAATAAAGGAGGCTTAAGTTTTACATTTTGATGTTATACAGGTTACTTGTGGCCAGAGGAGGTTTAGGATTCTTTTCCTTTTTGAAATGAGAGACACAGAGAAAAAAAAATTACACGCTGAAGGGCTACAGTTTGATGGAGTCAGAGCCTGTGAGTGGCAGCTTCCCTGGCTTGTACCCAGGGTCTATTTTGAGACCTTGTCAAAGCTTGCCTGACAGAACCTACCACATAACAATAATCTAGTCTGGTCTGCTGCACGTCAGGAAGGCCTGTGGTTTAGAAGGGGGAGTTATGAAGGACATTTTGCTTTCAGAAGATTAAGGCTAAGTTTTGGGCTGAACATCTACTTAGCCTGTATTTCCTGTGATCCAAGTTTTTTGCTGCCATCTCCTCCTCCCCTACTTCTCTCTTATTGAGGAAAACTAAGGAGTAAAGGTTTTTTGGTTTTTTTTTTTTGAGATAGATCTTACTCTGATGCCAAGCTGGAGTGCAGTGGTAGATCACAGCTCACTGCATTTTCAACTTCCTGGGCTCAGGTGATTGTCCCACCTCAGCCTCCCAAGTAGCTGGGGCTATATGTATGCACTACCACACAGGGCCCAATTTTTTACTTTTTTGTAGAGACGGAGTATCTCCATGTTGCTCACACTAGTCTTAAACTCCTGAGCTCACGTCCTCCCACCTTGGCCTCCCAAATTGCTGAGATTGCAAGCATGAGCCAGTGCGCCTGACCAGGAGGAAAGTTTTTAGAAAAATATCCACAAGAAGTTTTTAGAAAATGTGCCAGCATTGATGTTATCTTCTGGTTATATGAGAGTGTTTGCCAAGAATCAGTCAAATGTTTTACAACAGGGAAAAGGCATTATTGTTACTGGCATAGGGAGGCCCCCAGTTAAAACAGCAGTCCAGTTCAGAGCCCTTCATACTTGCCATTAGGGTCAAAAGGACTCTTGGAATAATGGACTATTTTACAGGATGATTTTGAGTTCACATAGATACATTAACTTCTTACCAAGTTCTCATTCTGTTTTTCCTGTGGTACTATAGAGTACCATGAAGTCATGTCTTTAAACTCTTGGTTATTACTAGGTGCTCTCTCCTAACATAGTTGCCCCCTTGTATTATGTGTTGTCTTACGAAAACCTTGATGTTTTTTATTCTTAGTGAACGAAACACTTGAGTTTAAAGTTAACTGATGTCACTTCTTAGGCTAGAAAGCTGGTAAAAAACTTAGTGTTCCACCTTTTGACCAAGGTTCATGTCACCACATTCAGCCGCAGCTTTATATTACAGTCAACATTGTTTGGAGAATTCGGAATACAAACTTAATTTACAATTGCAAGCCTGCAGATTGTTCTCTCTGGCCCCCACTTTTTTGTTTAGATTAGGTTGTGAGTGCAGGAAATTTAGTTTTCCTTTGCCCTCAGTAACTGGGGTTGTTCACAGTTATGATGCTGAGGAGGAGGATGATGATGTATTTAGGATTCAGTATGAGGAGAAAAAATAACTAGTATTTTTGTTTTTCCTTATCAGTTTATTCCCATTATCTTATTTTCCCTTCTCTGCCTCAGTCTTCCTTTCCTCCTCAGGGGAAAAAAAAAGATAAAAGAAAAAGAAGATAAATAAATAAAGAACAGCAGAGAAAGAGAGAGTGGTAAAGAACTGGGAAAAGCCTTGGAATACATATCAGGATGCTTTCTCAGAGGTGGAATATTAAAATCTTTGTTAAAGAATCATGGATTATCTTTTTCCGTTGTTTTCATTTTGAACCCCGTATATCTTAATGTTCTTTCATTACGAACACCGCACTCTTAACTACTTTTGATATAACAGATACCTTTACTGCTTTAGGGAAGCAAATTAATTTTGGTTACGGTTCTGAACATGTTGTTCCTTACATTCCCACTTTCCTAAGTAGAAATATATTAACAGCTAGGAGCAATCTTTTGGCTTTTTGTTTTGTAAGTTAGAGTATACTGTACTGTGTGCAGAGGATTAGGACGTTAAAATATGTATTTCCTTATTAAATGGCTTAAATCATGAACAAACTGAATATATAGTGTTGTCATTTTTTAAAAAGTAAGTATTCCAGTCAGGTGACCCAAGGATTATAGACTAAATATAGAAACAAATTCAACTTTAGATTAGATGTTTTTTTCCTTGTCACAAATAATGCTGTATCTAGGTGAACTGTCAAGGAAATGAGAGGGCATTGTTCTCTTTGTCTTGCCAAATTCATCCTTTGCAATCCAAATAAAGTTTGTTTTGTTTTTAAAATTGTGGTAAAATATGATAACAAAATTTATCCTGTTGACCTTTTTAAAAAATGTTTATTATTGCCAACATGGCGAAACCTTTACTAAAAATACAAAAATTAGCTGTGTGCGGTGGTGCACACCCATAGTCCCAGCTACCTGGGAGGCTGAGGCAGGAGAATTGCTTGAACCTGGGAGGTAGAGGTTGAAGTGAGCTGAAATCGTGCCACTGCATTCCAGCCTGGCGATAGAGCAAGACTGCATCTCAAAAAAAAAAAGTTTTTTATTATGGTAAAATACAGTCATGTGTTGCTTAATGGCAGTGATATGTGCTGGGAAATGTATCATTAGGTAATCTTCTCGTGCAAACATCATAGAGTGTACTTACACTAATCTGAACAGTGTAGCCTATACACACTTAGACTATACGTTATAGTCTGTGGTTCCTAGGCTGTAAACCTGTGCACATGTTACTGTACTGAATACTGTAACTGTAGACAATTATAACACAATGGTAAGTTTTTGTGTATCTAAACATAGAAAAGATACAGTTAAAATATGATATAAAAGGTTAGAAAATAGGCCAGGCATGGTGGTGTGCACCTGTAATCCCAGGTACTCAGGAAGCTGAGGTCTCACTTTAGACCAGGAGTTCTAGGCTGTAGTGTGCTATGAGCACACCTGTTAATAGCCACGGCATACCAGCCTGGGCAACACAGTGAGACCCCATCTCTTAAAAAGGGCACACCTGTATAGGACAATTCCATTATAATCTCATGGGACCACTGTCAAATTTGTAGTCCATTGTTGACTGGAACATCGTTATGCAGCACATGACTGTATATATAACATAAAATTTATTATTTAAACATTTTTAAGTGTACAATTTGGTGGTATTAAGTACATTTACATTATTGTGTAAATATCACCTCTATCCATCTTCATAACTTTTTCACCATCCCAAACAAGCTCTGCCCATTAAATAATAACACCTCATGCTCGTAGCCCTTGGTAACCATTGTTCTACTTATTGACTCTATTAATTTGTCTACTCTAGGTACCTCATATAAATGGAATAATGTAATATTTGTTTTCTGTGTCTGTCTCATTTGTCTTAGCTTGATATCTTCAAGATTCATCCACGTTGTAGCATGTATCAGAATTTCATTTATTTTTAAAGCAGAATAATATTGATGTTTATACCATATTGTCTTATCATCTGTTGATAGTTGCATTGTTTCCTTCTTTCTGCTCTTGGGAATAATGCCACCAAGAATATGAGTATACAAGTATCTGTTCAAGTGCCACTCAAGTTCTTTTGTGTATGTACCCAGAAATGGAATTGCTGGTAATTTGATAATTACCAAATTTTATTTGGTAATTAATTTTAATTTTTTGAGGAACCACTGTACTATTTTCCACAGTGCTTGCACTATTTTACATTACCAGCAGCAATGCACAGTGGTTCCAATTTCTCAACATCCTTGCCAACACTTGTTTTTTTCTTTAATTATTATTTTTTCTTTTAGAGACGGGGTCTCGCTGTGTTGCCCAGGCTGGAGTGCAGTGGCTATTCACAGGCGCGATCCCACTACTGATCAGCACGGGAGTTTTGACCTGCTCCATTTCTGACCTGGGCCAGTTCACCCCTCCTTAGGCAACTTGGTGGTCCCCTGCTCCTGGGAGGTCACTATATTGATGCCGAACTTAGTGCGAACACCCGATTGGCATAGCGCACAGCAGCCCAGAACTCCTGGACTCAAGTGATCCTTCAGCCTCAGCCTCCCGAGTAGCTGGGACTACAGGCACATGCCACCGCGCCTGGCTATTTTCTGTTTTCTTATTGATTGATTGATTTTTACTTATTTTGAGACAGGGTCTCACTCTGTCACCAAGACTGGAATGCAGTGGCCTGATCACAGCTCACTGTAGCCTTGACCTCCTAGGGCTCAAGTAATCCTTCCCACCTCAGCCTCCTCAGTAGCTGGGAGTACAGGTGTGCACCGCCATGCCTGGCTAATTTTTGTATTTTTTGTAAAGATCAAGTATCACCATGTGCTCTAAGGAGGTTCTCAAACTCCTGGACTCAAGCAATCCACCAGCCTTGGCTTCCCAAAGTGCTGGGATTACAGGTGTGAGCCATTGTGCCTGGCCGTTTTCTAACACAACAAAAGTCTGTTATTTTTAAAATAAAATCTCTAATAGGGTGGTCTCTCACTGGTTTTGATTTATATTTCCCTGATGATGAGTGATATTGCACATCTTTTCTTTCCCTCCCTCCATTCCTTCTTTTTTTTTTTTTTTGGCTTTGGAACTCAGGCTGGAGTGCAATGACACAATCACTGTTTCACTGTATCATTGCAGCCTCGACCACCTGGGCTAAAGTGATCCTCCCACCTCAGCCCCTCGAGTAGCTGGAACCATAGGCATGTACCACCATGTTCAGCTGATTTTCTTTTTTCTTTTTCTTTTCTTTTTTTTTTTTTAAGATAGGGTTTCACCATGTTGGTCAGGCTGGTCTTGAACTCTCGACCTCAGGTGATCCTCCCACCTTGACCTCCAAAGTGCTTGGATTACAGGCGTGAGCCACCGCACCCAGCCCTCTTTTTTTTTTTTTTTTTTTTGTGATGGAGTTTCACTCTTGTTGCCCAGGCTGGAGTGCAATGGGGCAATCTTGGCTCACCACAACCTCTGCCTCCTGGGTTCAAGCGATTCTCTTGCCTCAGTCTCCGGACTAGCTGAGATTACAGGCATGCGCCACTACATCATGCTTATATTTTTAATAGAGACAGGGTTTTCCCATGTTGGTCAGGCTGGTCTCAACTCCTGACCTCAGGTGATCTGCCCAGTTCGGCCTCCCAAAGTGCTGGGATTACATGCCCAGCCTCTTTTTTTTATATTTTGTAGAGATACGTTACTTAGGCTGGTATCCAACTCCTAGGTTCAAGCAACATTGTCCAGGCTGGTGTCCAGCTCCTGGGATCAAGCAATCCTCTTGCCTCTGCCTCCCAAAGTGCTGGGATTACATATGTTGAGCCCACATGCCTGGCTAAGCATCTTTTCATGTGACAATTTGTGTGCCTTCTTTGGAGAAATGTCTACTTCTGTCTTTTGTTTATCTTTTTAATTGGGTTTTTGTTGTTGCTGAGTTGTGGGAATTCTTTTTATCAGTCCTTTATCAGCTATGTGATTTGCAGATTTTTTTTTTAATTCCATGGGTTGTCTTTTTACTTTTTGATAGTGTGCTCTGATGTACATAGTTTTTATTTTATGTTTTTTTGAGACGGAGTCTCGCTCTGTCCCAGGCTGGATTGCAGTGGCACAGTCTTGGCTTACTACAACCTCTGCCTCCATGTTCCAGCTATTCTCCTGCCTCAGCCTTCTGAGTAGCTGGGATTACAGGTGTGCACCACCACGCCTGGTTAATTTCTGTATTTTTAGTAGAGCCGGGTTACTAAGTGTTGGCCAGGCTGGCCTTGAATTCCTGACCTTGTGATCCCCCTGCCTGGGCCTCCCAAAGTAGTGGGATTACAGACGTGAGCCACTACACCCAGCCCAGTTTTTATTTTTATTTTTATTTATTTATTTATTTAAAAAAAGAGAAAGAGAGAACGAGAATCTTGCTCTGTTGCTCAGGATTTCATTTAAATCTGTGAAATGCTTATGCAATTACTAAAAAATGATTTATTTCATATTATGTGATCACTTTTAGAATAGGTATGATATAATGTTAAAAAAATATGTTTTGTGGATATGGGGTGGTAAGTTCTGTAAATATTTATTAAATTTGCTTGTTTCAAGTCTGAGTTCAAATTGTGTTTTTTTTTTTTGCTCTCCATTAGGTTGGTAGATCTTCTTCCATCCCTTTATGTTAAGTCTTTGTGTGTCCTTGCCTATAAGAAAGGTCTGAATACAGCGTACTGATGAGTTTTAACTTTTAATTCAGTTTGTCTAACTATATGTTTTGATTGGGGCATTTAATCCATTTAAATTTAGTCTTAATATTGATGTTATTTAAGGCTAACTAGCTGTTTGCCCGTTAGTTGATGTAAATTCTTCATTGTAATATTCTTTACTTTTTGGTAAGTTTTTAGGATAACTGATGCTGGTTATTCCTTTCTGTGTATAGTACTTCTTTCAGAAGTTGTTGTAAAACAGGCCTGGTGGTGATGAAATCTCTGAGTTCTTGCTTATTCGCAAAAAATTTTATTTTTCCTTCACATGTAAAACTTAGTTTGGGTGGATATATAATTCTGGGTTTAAAGTTTTTTTCTTTAAGGATGTTAAATATTAACCCCCACTCTCTTCTAGCTTGTAGAGTTTCTACTGAGAGATCTGCTGTGAGTCTGATAGGCTTCCCTTTACGGGTAGCCTGACACTTCTCTCTTGCTGCCCTTAGCATTTTCTCCTTTATTTCAATCCGAGTAAATCTGACGATTATGTGTCTTGGGGTTGGTCTTCTTGAGGAATATCTTTGTGGGGTTCTCTGTATTGCCTGGAGTTGAGTAATGTCATGCCTTCCTAGTTTAGGAAAATTTTCCTGGATAATATCCTGAAAAATATTTTCCAGCTTGGTTTCATTCTGTTCGTCACTTTCAGGTATACTTATTAAGCGTAAATTAGGTGTTTTCACATAGTCCCATATTTCTTGGAGATTTTGCTCATTCCTTTTTACCCTTTTTTCTCTGATCTTATCTTCTCGTTTCATTTCATTAAGTTGGTCTTCGACCTCTAATATCCTCTCTTCTGCTTGATCAATTCGACTATGAAAACCTGTGCATACTTCACGGATTTCTCGTGTTGTGTTTTTCAGCTCCATCAGTTCATTCATATTCCTCTCTAAATTGTCCATTCTCGTTAGCATTTCGTCAAACCTTTTTTCAAAGTTGTTAGTTTCTTTGCATTGGGTTAGAACGTATTCTTTTAGCTCACAGAAGTTTCCCATTATCCACCTTCTGAAGCCTAACTCTGTTAATTCTTCGCACTGGTTTTCCATCAGGCCTCGTTCCCTTACTGATGAGGAACTAGCGTCCTCTTTAGAAGAATAGACATTCTGGTTTTGAGTGTTCTGTTTTTTTATGGTAGTTTCTTGGCATGTTTATGGTTTCATCCACCTGTCATCTTTGTAATTACCAACTTTCAAATTAGGTCTCTGAGCGGACGTCCAGCTTGTTAATTCCCAGTTCCGGAATCTATGTAATTTTCACTGCGGTGACCCACAAGGCTGACCAAAACAGCAGCGTTGAAATTCGTGGTGCCTTTCTACCCGGGGGTCTCCGGTCTGGCTTCTCAGTCCCTTTTTCAATCAGCTGAATGGACTACTCTACCTTCCCAGAGTTCCAAACATCATCCAAAAGGAGACCCAGTCCCGTTTACTCCGCACCAAGGGCCGCCGGGCCGAGGCGCCGGCAAAACAGCCGCGCCAGCCAAAAGGGTCGCGCTGGTGATCTGTGGGACTCCTCTGCTGGGAATGTCCTGGTCCGTGGGCACCAAAAATTCATCTGTGAGTGTGGCGTCCACTTGCTCTCTGCGGTTTCACTGGGAGCTGCAATCCTGAGCTGCTAGTGATCGGCCATCTTGGATCCCAGTTTTTATTTTTATTTATTTATTTTTTAATTCTTTTTTTTTTTTTTTAGACAGAGTCTTCGCTCTGTCGCCAGGTGCCAGGCTAGAGTGCCGTGGCACGATCTCGGCTCACTGCAGCCTCCCCCTCCTGGGTTCAATCAATTTTCCTGCCTCAGCCTCTGAGTAGCTGGGACTACAGGTGCACGCCACCACACCCAACTAATTTTTTTTGTATTTTTAGTAGAGATGGGGTTTCACCATGTTGGCCAGGTTGGTCTCAATCTCTTGACCTCGTGATCTGCCTGCTTCGACCTCCCAAAGTGCTGAGATTTCAGGCTTGAGCCACTGCGCCCGGCCCAGTTTTTATTTTTAATAGAGATGGGGTCTCACTATGTCAGCCAGGTTGGTCTTGAACTCCTGACCTTAAGTGATCTTCCTACCTCAGCCTCCCAAAGTGGTGGGAGTACAGATGTGAGCCACAATACCCTGCCCAAAGTTTTAAATTTGATAAAATCCAGCTTACCTTTTCTTTTGTTGCTTGTGCTTTTGGTATGTCCAAGATATCATCGCCAAATCCAGTGTCATGAAGTTTTTCCCATATATTTTCTCCTACCAGTTTTATGGCTTTTGCTCATTTGTTTAGGTCTTTGATCCAGTTTGAGTTACCTAGATTTCTATATGGTGTAAGGCAGTGGTTCCCAACCTTTTTGGCACCAGGGAACAGTTTTGTGGAAAGCGATTTTTCCATGGACAGGAGTGGAGTGGGTAGGGAGTGGAGTGGGTAGGGGGATAGTTTCGGGAAATAAAAAAGAAAAGAAACCATTCCATTTCAGATGATTATCAGGCATTAGATTCTCATAAGGAACGTGCATCCTAGACCCCTTTCATGCATAGTTCACAATAGGGTTTGTGCTCCTCTGAGAGCTGATCTGACAGGCAGCAGAGCACAGGTGGTAATGCTCACTTGCCTACTGCTCACCACGTGCTCTGTGGCCTGGTTCCTAACTGCTACCAGTCTGTAGCCTGGTTCCTAACTGGTACCAGTCCGTTACCCTTAGTGTAAGGTAAAGTTCCAGTTTCATTCTTTTGAATGTGGATATACAGTTTTCCTAGCACCATCTGTTGAAATGACTGTCCATTCTCCATTGACTGGCAACCTTATCAAAAATCGTTTGACTGTACGTATATTTATTTCTGGGCTCTGTATTATATTCTGTTGGTCTATATATCTATCTTTATTCTAGTAACACACAGTTTTGATTATTGTAGTTTTGTAGTAAGTTTTCACATCAGGAAGTGTGAGTCTTCCAACTTTGCTTTTTCTAGATTGTTTTGGCTATTTGGGCTCCTTTGAGAGTCTATATGAATTTTAATTTTAGTGTGAGTTTTTTTTTTCACTTCTGCAAAAAAATTGGGATTTTGACTGGGAATGCGTTGAATCTGTAGATTGCTTTGGGTAGTATTGACATTTTAACAGTATTATGTCTTCTAATCCATGAGAAGGGAATGTATTTCCATTTATTTATGTCTCCTTAATTTTTAACAATGATTTATCATTTTCAGTTTGTAATTCTTTTGTCTCCTTAGTTAAATATTTGTAAGTAATTTATTCTTTTTGATAGCTATTAAAAATGGAATTGTTTTTTATTCTCCTTTGTAGAGTGTTCATTTTTAGCATATAGAAATGAAACATTTTAAAATGTTGATTTTTGTATCCTGAAGCTTTGCTGAATTTGGTTCATCCAAAGTTTTAAAAGTTAGCCTGTTAGTTTTTTAAGCCATGTCACTAATTACACAAACTTAACAGCTTAAAATAACATTCATTTTATTATCTCCCAGTTTCTCTGGGGTAGGAGTCTCAAACAGAGTGTGGGTCCTCTGTTTAGGATCCATAGTCAATATGTTGAGGTGAATTAAGGTGTTGATTGGGCTGAGTTCTCACCTGTAGACTTCAGTGGTGAAAAACTCATTTCTAGGCCCACTTAGGTTGTTGCCAAAATTAATTTCCTTTTGGTTTTAGCACTGAGGCTTCTTATTCCCGAGAGGTCAGTTGGTCATCTCAAGGCAGCTTTTGGTTTCTAAAGGTTGTTCTGAGCTCATAGAGGGAATCTGTAGTTGTTTCTGGCCCCGTGGTATTTCTCAGTATGACTACTTCCCCTGTGGTATTGTGTCTAAATGACTACTTCAACAAGCCATTAAAGAAAGTCTCTAGAGTAAGTCTGTTAGCAAGACAGAGTAAGTCTGTTAGCAGGACAGTCTTATATAATGTAACATAGTTATGAGAATAACATCCTATATAACCTTTGCCATATTCTGTTGGTTAGAAGTAAGTCACAGGACCCACCTATATTCATGGGGAATGACATAAAGGTGTGAACACTAGGAAGGAGGATTAGGGTGGAGAACCATCTTAGAGTTTGTCTACCATAACTGGTTACAAAATAGCATGTTTTAGAAACTTTTTTTTTTTTTTTTTTTTTTGAGACTGAGTCTTATACTCTGTCGTCCAGGCTGGAGTGTAGTGGCGTGATCTTGGCTCACTGCAACTTCCGCCTCCCTAATTCAAGCAGTTTTCCTGCCTCAGCTTCCCAAGTTGCTGAGATTACAGGCTCCTGTCACCATGCCTGGCTAATTTTTGTATTTTAGTAGTGATGGGGTTTCACTGTGTTGGCCAGGCTGGTCTCAAACTCCTGACCTAAGGAGACCCGCCTGTCTTGCCTTCCAGAGTGCTGGGATTACAGGCGTGAGCCACCATACCTGGCCATATAAAACAATTTTTGTTTAAAAAACAATGTTATTAGAATAGGAGTATTTTCAGATGGTGGAACTTACGCGTGGCTTTATTGTTATTTTATATGTCTTCACTATTTCATCCACTTTCCCTCTCTGCAACATTCCAATTTGGAAATTTTAAATCAATAGTTGGTGTTTTCTTCATAATGAAATAAATATTGCTTACTGGTCAGCCATGTAGTGTATCATGCTTGTTTCCTTTCTTGTTTAACTTTGTTTTTTCAGGGAGTTAAAATTTGCTTTTTACATTTGCATAATTTTCTGTTTCCCTGTTGCTTTCCCCCCAAATGCTGCAACAAGTTTTTCAAGAGTATCTATCTATCTATCTATCTATTTATATATCTATCTTAGCTTATAATGTAAATTAATTTATAAATTATAAAACCATTTTGGGCAAAAAAATAGTTGTGAACTATAGAGAAATAGTAAACAAAAATACAGTTTTAGGAAGAATAATACATGAACACCTGTGGTCTCACTACCTAGGTCAAGAAATCACATATTTATTTAACACATTAGTCATTCTCTTGGGACCATTCTCTGCTCAAGCCTGCAATATCTTCCATCTCCATACATGTATTTTTATCCAAAATGTTTAATTTTGAAAAACTGAAAAGCTCTACTACCTCTCTGAGTCTGTTAGTCAGGATAGGCTAATCTACTTTAATGAATAATTACCAAATCTCAGTGGTTTTTAACACAAAATTTCTCACTCGCATCTTTGCTGTGAGTTGAAAAGCAGTGACAGAGTGGTAGTCTGTTCCACAGAGTCATTGAGGGACTCAGACTGCTTTCCACTAGTGATTCTACCACCTCCTGGGGCCTCAAAGACTTTGAGTTTCCTGTATCTGGCTGGCAGATGCAAGGACAAAGAGAGAGACTGTGGTAGAGTGCATGGAAAGCTTGATGGGCCGCCAGGATGTGGTATACATCAGTTTTGTCCACATTCCACTGGCTAGAACTGAGTCAGATGGCTAAACTTAACTGCAAGGAAGGAAAGGGAAAACGCCTTAGTGAACAGTAAGCCAATCTCTGCCATGGTATGTATCCCTAAGAAGTATATCATTTTGTTTTGGAAAATTGAATAGCAAACCTCAACTGAGGCTATGAAAGGAAAGGTGCATATTGCTGTTATTAGACAAAGGCTGCCAGAAGGTAAGCTGAAGAGTCTTCCTTGATCCTTTCTGGATGAGTCATTGGGAAAGTTTGTTATTGAGTCTGGAGAAACACAGGCTACCACAGTCAGGGAATCTGGCATAACTAAAGTGTTTACAAGATACTACAGTAAATATCTAGAAGAAACGTGATTGGGAGAGTAGATTGCTCTATGTGGTTTTGCTTCTAAGCTAAGCTCATCATACTCTAGCTCTCAGGAATAAGGAAAAGCAAAATACTTCTGTGCTGTGAAATAAGTCTTCAGCTCATCTGGGCACCAGGAACTTTATCCATATCGGGTCAAGACAAACTAAATTCCAGTGAAAACCTGGACTAGGCACATCTTCTGTTAAATGGATGTGTCCCAAAGGCTGTGGGGATTTTCGTAATGACGGTCCTTCATTATGTCTCTTGAATCATATTGCTCCAAGCTGTAGCTTTCTTTCTGAGACACCTATTATTCTTCCGGAGTTCCCCTTTTGCCCCTCTTCTGTGTTTGATTTATTTCCTGTATACTAAGTTTCCCTCTCTGTTGGTTTTTCACTTTTACTTGATTCAGACACTCTTCTAGTAACTTATTGACAACGAATGTAGAAGAGGTAAATTTTTGAGACCTTTCATGTCTGAAAATGTATTTAATAATTAAGTATGAGAATAGAGTGATTTGACTGATATGGGCTGCCTATAGATTGTCTATAATTTTCCTTCAGGAGTTTGAAGACAATCACTCTGTCGTCTTCTTGTTTCCAGAATTACTTCTGAATGTCTTGAAGCCATTCTTAATCCTTTATATGTGGCCTGACTTTCCCACCTCTGGACGCTTGTAAAATCATCTTTGTTCTCATTGTTTAAAATTACTAAGATATACCTTGGTGTGAACTCAGGACTTTTGTTGAACATTCTGGGCCCTTTCAATCTGGCAACTCATGTCCTTAACTTCTGGGAAATTATTTTATTAATAATTTATTTTTGTTTTCTCTTTCTCTCTCTCTCTCTTTTTTTTTTTAAGGCAGGATCTCCAGTCACCCAGGCTGGAGTACAGTGGTGTGAACATGGCTTACAACCTCAGCCTTCTGGGCTAAAATGATGCCCCCGTCTCAGCCCCGACAAGTAGCTGGGACTATAGGTGTGCACCGCCATGCCCAGGTAATATTTGTATTTTTTGGTAGAGGCAAGGTTTTGCCATGTTGCCCAGGCTCGAACTCCTGAGCTCGAGAGATACGCCTGCCTCGGCCTCCCAAAATGTTGAGATTACAGGCATGAACCACCACGTCCAGCCTGTTTTCTCTTTCTCTAGTTATTTGAACATTGGTCCCTCTGGACTGATACTTTAACCCTATATATTTTTCTTTCTTATTTTCTACGTGTCTTTTTTTTTTTTCTGTTTTCTTTAAGACTTCCTGAACTTTATTTCCCAACCTAAGTTTTTTAAAACTAATTTTTTTATTGAGGTACTATTCATGTATCATAAAATTTAGCCCTTTAGTGACCTTTTCAGTGTTTTTTTTAATGTAGTTACACAGTTGTGCAGACATCAGCACTAATTCCAGAAGGTTTTCATTCGCCCCACAAAGAAACCATACCATAGCAGTCACTCTCCATTTCCTCTTTCCCCTAGATTTTGTGGAAAGCACTAATCTATTATACTTTCTGTCCCTATGGATTTACCTGTTCTGTGCATTTTACATAAATGAAATTATTCAATATGTAGTTTTTGTGTCTAGCTTTTATCACTGCTCATGTTTTTAGGATTCACCCTTGTTGTAGCTTGGGTCTATACTTTATTCCTTTTTTTTTTTCTTAGGCAGAGTCTTGCTCTGTCACCCAGGCTGGAGTGCAGTGGTGTGATCTTGGCTCACTGTAACCTCCACTTCTTAGGTTCCAGCAATTCTCATGCCTCAGCCTCCCGAGTAGCTGGGATTACAGGGGCACGCCACTACGCCTGGCTATTTTGTTTGTTTGTTTAGTAGAGACAGAGTTTCACCATGTTGGCCATGCTGGTATCAAACTCTTGTCCTCAAATGATCCACTCTCCTTGGCCTCCCAAAAGTGCTGGGATTACAGGCATGAGCTATCATGCCAGGCCCAATATATTTCTTTTTATGGCTGGATAATACTCCATTATATGGATATGCCACATTTGCTTGTCGATTCACCAGTTGATGGACACTGGGATTGTTTTCACTTTTGGGTATTTGGAATAATGCTGCTGTGAACATTCAGTTACAAGTTTTTGTGTGGATATAAGTTTTCAGTTCTCTTAAGTATATACCTAAGAGTAGAATTGCTGATTTCTATTGTGTTTTTAATTTCTACTATTATATTTTAATTTCCAAGATCTTGTATTTATTCTCTGAATTTTTTTTTTTTAAGACAAGAGTTTCGCTCCCGTTGCCCAGGCATGAGTGCAGTGGTGTGATCTCAGCTCACTGCAACCTCTGCCTCCCGGGTTCAAGCGATTCTCTGGCCTCAGCCTCCTGAGTAGCTGAAGTTACAGGCATGTGCCACCACACCCAGCTAATTTTATATTTTTAGTAGAGATGAAGTTTCATCTTGTTGGTCAGGCTGCTCTCAAACTCCTGACCTCAAGTGATCTGCCGGGCACCTTGGCCTCCCAAAGTGCTGGGATTACGGACATGAGCCACCATGCCTGGCCCTATTCTCTGAATTTTTTAATGGCTTCTGGTTCTTGTTTCATGGCTATAATTTGCCTTCATTTTCTGAAGATACTAGTGATGGATATTTTTGAAGTTTTCTTCTCCCTGTGTAATTTATTTTCACTAAGTTACTCTTTTGAGTTAGTGGGTTTTCACAGACTTCTTGGTTTGAGAATAGGTGGAGTTGGTCAATTTTGACCTCCCCTGAAGAAGAGTTTATATTTTGGGAGCAGGGTGGGTGATTTAAAGGGGACTGAAGCAGTCCCACATTTCAAAATGCAGGCTTTCACCTAAGCCCACACTTCCTACTTCATCCCTATTCCCATTGCTCACCCTACCCATCCCCAGAGTCCCTTTTGTCTTCTAGAACTTCTGGTGTCTTGGGGAATAGGAGATGAAATTGAAGCTGAGATAGTAGCCTATCTGTTGCTTCATCTCCTATTTCCCAGGATACCAATGGAAAGGGGACCTGGAGGTCTGACTACTTCATTTAAAGACTTTTAAGTGATCTCTCTCTCTCTCTCTCTCTCTCTCTCTCTCTCTCTCTCTCTCTTTCTTTTTTTTTGCCTAGGGCTTATTCATTGGGCTCAAGAAGTCCTCCTGCCTCAGCCCTGCAAATAGTTGGTGGGACTACAGGTGTGAGCCACTACACCTGGCTAATTTTTGTATCAAAACCCCAGCTGCCGTTCCTCACCTTTTTCTTTCTTTCTTTTTTTTTTTTAAGAAAGTGACAAACTCAGGCCGGGTGCAGTGGCTCACATCTGTATTCCCAGCACTTTGGGAGGCAGAGACAGGTGGATCACCTGATGTCAGGGGTTTGAGAACAGCTTGGCCAACATGGTGAAACCCCATTTCTACTAAAAATTAGCCAGGCATGGTAGCACATGCCTGTAATCTTAGGTACTCAGGAGGCTGAGGCAGGAGAATTACTAGAGCCTGGAAGAAGGAGGTTGCAGTGAGCCGATATCATGCCACTGCACTCCAACCTGGCCAACAGCAAGATTCTGTATCAAAAAAAAAAAAGTGACAAACTCATTCTAAAGTTTATATAGGAATGCAAGGGACCCAGAATAGCCAAACAGTGTTAAAGGAAGAACAAGAAGTTTGGAGGACTCACTTTTCCCAATTTAAAAATTTACTGCAAAGCCATGTTAATCAAGATGTTGTAATACTGGTATAGGATAGACATTTAACTCAATGAAATAGAATTAAATGTCCAGAAAGTAAACCCTTACTTTTGTGGTCAGTTGTTTTTTGACAAGGGTGGCAAGATAATTCAGTGGGAGAGAGTGGTCTTCTCAACAAATGGTGCTGGGACAGATAGGTATCCTTGTGCAAAAGTGCGAAGTTGGATCCCTGCCTCACACCATATATGAATATGAACTGAAAATGGATCATAGACCTGAGTATAATAGGTAAAACTGTAAAATGCTTAGAAGAAAATGTAAAAACAAATCTCCATGGCCTTGGGGCAGGTTTCTTGGATATGACATCAAAATAAGCAACAAGAGAAAGAAAAGGATAAACTGGACTTCTCCAAAACAAACACTTTGTGCTTCAGAGAACACCATCCAGGAAATATATGTATAGATAGTATAAGTACCTTCTCTCTGGTCTCCTTACCACATTTATTTTCCCAGTATTCTATTTTGCCTACTTACAAGGCAATGGCAGTGCTATATAAATAGTACTTTGCAAATTCTCAGTAGATATTTGTTGAAAGGGAAAAATTAAAGGTATGTGATAGGTTTTATTTTATAGAAATTTTCTAATTTTAGAGCCTTCTTCATATTAATTGCATTTTTAAAATATTGAAATATATCCTTCTTACATGTGTTCCCATTTTCCTTATATTTTGTTTCATCTTCATTCTTTGCTATCTGGTCTTATAATGTTCTTTCTAGTACTTCTAGTCTTTTTTCTGTTTTCTACTTTCTTTTTCCTTTTTTTTAGACATAGTCTTGATCTGTTGCCCAGGCTGGAGTGCAGTGATGTGGTCAAGGCACACTGCAGCCTGGCCATAATCTTTATTTTTAATGTGTATATAACTATTGGCAATCTTCAGTTCTGTGATTACCTCTGCCTTCCTTTTCTTTTTCACTCAAGATTTTTAATTGCAATTCCTAATCCCCTTGCCTTTTTTTCACCTAGTGATTCACACTTCTTAAGCAGTTACTTCTTTCCCCAACATTTTATTATAAAAAATTAAAAAAATTTTTTTTTTTAGAGACAGGGTTTCACTTTGCTTTCCAGGCTGGTCTCAAATTCCTGGGCTCAAGTGATCTGCCTGCCTTAGTCTCCCAGAGTACTGGGATTACAGGTGTGAGCCACTGTGCTTGGCTGATGATAAAAAATTTTAAACATAGCCTGGGTGTGGTGGCTCTTCTCTATAATCTTAGCACTTTGGGAGACTGAGGCAGGTGGATCTTGAGCCCAGCAGTCAAGATGAGCCTGGCTAACATGATGAAACCCTGCACCTACCAAAAATACAAAAATTAGCCAAGCACAGTGGTGTACATCTGTATTCCCAGGTACTTGGGAGGCTGAGGCAGGAGAATCACTTGAGCCGAGGAGGCAGAGGTTACAGTGAGCCAAGATCACGCCATTGCACTCTAGCCTGGGAGACAAAGTGGAAGATCCTGCCTCAAAAAAGTTATTTTTAAACATGCAGAAAAACTGAAAGAGTTGTGCTGTGAACACTCACATACCTACCATCTGGATTCCATCATTTTATCTTTTGCTGTTGTTGCAGTTTAAAGTAGCAGATCTCAGTACACTTCAACCCTAAATATTTTAGCATGCACATGATTGGTTGGAGTTTATATTTGTATAGAGGACTTTTTTCTTTTGAGGTAAAATACACATCGAACAATATGCAAAGGTTTAAAATATAACATTTAATGATCTCTGTCTTCTGTTTCCTTTCAAGTCACTTGCGTTCTACTAAGAGAACTAGCATAACCATTATAAGGCTGCCCTCCCAAAACTTGGATATTCATTTGGAGTTTCAAAAATAAACTTTGAATAACACAAAGTACCTTAAAAATTTCTCCTTTTTTGTTTTTATTATATACATGTGCTAGACAGCAAAATGATTATAGTCAAGGCATTTATTTTTTCCAAATTGTTCGGTACTTTAGCAGAAACTCTTAGCTTGGTTTAGTGCTATTACACAGCGCATGCTGGAGGAAATAACTTGATATTTTTGTTTAGTTAAAACTATGAAATCATAAAGGCCAGGATTGCTTTTTTTTTTTGTCAAATTCACAAGCTAAATGTGCAAAACAGGGAGTTAATTCAGAATTATGAAGTGCTTTATAGTTTACTGAATGCTTGCATTTTTTTAAATTAATTTGAGCCTCACATTAACCATGTTAAATAGATGAAACTGATAGATGAAAAGATGCAGGCTTAGAAAGTGGGAAGGGTAACACAGCAAATGGTAGTGCAATCAGTTGAACTTGGATCCTCTCATTGTAAGTTTTGTCCAGTGGTAACAGCTGCAGTTACACTAAGTCTTTAGTTCAGAGACTCTTCCACTTACTGGGATTTGTTTATGCATAACTATAAAATGTTTTCTTAGGCAGACCGGTGTTCACTGTAATGGTAGCTGTGAGGCAAAGCCATACTAGGACAATATTTTGAATTCTCCATGATGCAATACTTAGATATAAAGGAACTATATCAGGATCCATATTAGGCACAGAACTTTCTAAGTATCCTATATTTAGAATGTGACATACTGATGTTACATGCATGTTCTATTCTTAAGAAACTGGACAATATCATGATTGAAGTGCCACTTTTGCTGTGGCAAAATACCTATTGTTTCAGACGTGTATTATATGAGAAGCTCATTGGAGAAGAGAAAGCCTTATTGAAATATCTGTCTGTTTGGAAGGTTTATATTCCATAAGATCCTGAAGATACTTTCCTTCTTTTCCTTAAGTAGACAAACACTTCATGACTAAACCATCTGGGGAAAATCAACTTGACACTGTGTGGGTAAAGGACTTGACAAAAATACAGGCAATTTTGTTCTTATCAATTGAGGAAAAGCTTTAGCTCTTTAAGTTGTTCGATACCACCGAGGAAACACTGGAAGAAATTAACATGCTCCTGAAGGAAAGTGTTCTTGAGGAAACCTTGGGATAGAAATGTACTGCAAGTCCTTTAGGATCAGAAACAAAATAATCTATTTAAGGTTTCCTTTGAGTCTACATTCTGATATTTGTCATCTTGTTGAAAAGTTTTCCATTGGCTATGTTAGAAATCTTACTTCTTTCAAGGTTTCCTTCGTCACTGATACCGAAGGATGTGGAGTTACTAGAAAATAGATTGCATAAGAACTGAAAAACCTTTAATTTTTTCTTTATTTTCCCCCTTTTTCTTTTTAGAGACAGGGTTTCCCTCTGTTACCCAGGCTGGAGTGCAGTGGCTCTATCACGGCCCACCATAACCTTGATCTCCCTGGGCTCACACAGTCCTCCCACCTCAGCCTCCCAAGTAGCTGGGACTACAGGTGTGTGCCAACATGTCTGGATAATTATTTTAATTTTTGCAGAGACAGTGTTTCACCGTGTTGCCCAGGCTGGTCATTTTTCTAATATTGGTAAGGATACCTGGCTACAGGGTACAAATAATACAGTTCTTTTAAAAGTACTAAGTTATCCTTTGAACTAGGTAGTCTTTGATCTGCATCATGTGCAACTGAAAAAGGTGACAGGAACTGGCCAATCAGTCATATAAACACCTAGGTGCCTTCTGCAGATATTACAAGAAGGATAAGGAAGATAGAAAGGAAGTCATTCGTATATCCTGCTTATCCTGTGCTGCTTTTTACTGTCATCTCTTTCTCAGGGCTGCCTGTTCTGGAGCTTGTTGAAACCATTTTGTTTGGAAGTAATTTTAAGAAAGAATAATTTTTACATAAATCTCTGATCCAGTAGTACTCTGGCAGGTCTAAGGCATAGGCGATATTAGTTGAGAAAGAAAGAAAAATGATTATGGGGGTAGAGACGAAAGAAAAGAAAGAAGTACGTACATTCAAAAGAATGCTACTAGCAGTAGTTTCAGATGAGCGTCTCAGTAGTATAACATGTTATGCTTAATTTGGATGTAATCCAGTTCGGGGCTAGTTTATTTTCTGAGCCTTGGATTGGAATGTTTTTATTTTTTATTTATTTATTTTTTGAGATAGGGTCTCTGTCACCCAGGCTGGGGTGCAGTGATCGTGATTCACTGCAGTCTCGACCTCCCAGGCTCAGTCAGTTCTTGCACCTCAGCCTCCCAAGTAGCAGGAACTACAAGCGTGTGCCACCATGGCTGGCTAATTTATAAAAATTTTTTGTAGAGGCAGGGTTTTGCCATGTTGCCCAGGCTGATCTAAAACTCTTGGGCTCAAACAATTCTCCTGACTCAGCCTCCCAAAGTGCTGGGATTATTAGACGTGAGCCACCATGCCTGGTTTTAGTTTTTAAAAAATGCATCTCATCAGGCATGGTGGCACATGCCTGTAATCCTAGCACTTTGGGAGGCCAAGCTGGGTGGATGATGAGGTCAAGAGATTGAGATCATCCTGGCCAACATGGTGAACCCTGTCTCGACTAAAAATACAAAAATTAGCTGGGCGTGGTGGTGCATACCTGTAGTCCCAGCTACTTGGGAGGCTGAGGCAGGAGAATCACTTGAACCTGGCAGAGATTACAGTGAGCCAAGATCGTGCCACTGTACTCCAGCCTGGGCCACAGAACAAGACTCTGTCTCAAAAAAATATATATCTCTTTTTCCTCAATGCTATTGAAATTTTAGAGAATTAAGAAAAAAATGCATCCATAATCCTATCCTCCTAACAAAACCACTGGTAAACTATTGACATACTTCCAGCCAAATCTATTTTTATTCTCTAATTATTTTTATGTGTCTGGAATTAGAAAATGCTTATTTTTGTCTCTTGCTTCTGTGAAATGTCTTTCAGTGTGTCCTTGGAAAGCTGGCTGACGGATAAATATTGGATGATACCACATTGCATTCACTAAATTGTCAACTCTAGTCTGAAAAGGAACATTGTGTTGCATGTTACTTTTTTTTTAGTAGGTGGCTAATATTTGTATACATCATTACCATTTAAAAAGAATGTTTTAAAAATTTCAGTCGGTCATGGTGACTCATGCCTGTAATCCCAGCATTTTGGAATGCTGAGGCAGGTGGATCACCTGAGGTCAGGAGTTCGAGACCAGCCTGGCCAACATGGTGAAACCCCATTTCTACTAAAAATACAAATTAGCCGGGTATGGTAGCGCATGCCTGTAGTCCCAGCTACTCATGAGACTGAGACAGGAGAATCATTTGAACCTAGCAGGTAAAATTGCAGTGAGCCACTGCATTCTAGCCTGGGCAAGAAAGAGTGAGACTCTGTCTCAAAAAAAAAAAAAAATTATTTCAGTAGTTTTTGGGGTAGAGGTGGTTTTTGGTTACATGGGTAAGTTGTTTAGTGGTGATTTCTAAGATTTTAGTGTACCCGTCACTGAAGCAGTTTGCGCTGTACCCAGTATGTTGTCTTTTATTCCTCACCCCCTGCCCTTACCCTCACCACCAAGTTCCCAAAGTTGATTATATCATTCTTATGCCTTTGTGGCTGTGTATTTTAACTCCTACTTATAAGTGAGATCATATGATATTTGGTTTTTCATTCCTGAGTTACTTCCCTTAGAATAATGACCTCTAACTCCATCCAAGTTGCTGCAAGAGACATTATTTCATTTCTTTTCATGGCTGAATAGTATTCCATGGTGTATATATACCACATTTTCTTTTTCTGCTCATTGGTTGATGGGCACTTAGGTTTTTTCCATCTCTTTGCAATTAGGAATTTTGCTGCTATAAATGTGTGTGCATGTGTCTTTTTCACATAATAACTTTCCTTGGGTAGAGACCCAGTAGTGGGCTTGCTCGATCAAATGGTAGTTCTACTTTTAGTTCTTTAAGAAATCTTTGGGCCAGGCGCAGAGTGGCTCATGCCTGTAATCCCAGCACTCTGGGAAGCCAAAGTGGGCAGATCACCTGAGGTCAAGAGTTTGAGGCCAGCCTGGCCAACATGGCAAAACTCTATCTCTACTAAAAATACAAAAATTAGCCGGGCAGGGTGGTTCACACCTGTAGTCCCAGCTACTCGGGAGGCTGAGGCAGGAGGATTGCTTGAACCCGGGAGTTAGAGGTTGCAGTGAGCTGAGATTGGGTCACTGCACTCCAGCCTGAGTGAAAGAGTGAGACTCCATCTCAAAAAAAAAAAAAAAAAAAGAAATCTTTATATTGTTTTCTCTAGTGGTTGTACTAGTTTTCATTCCCATCAGCAATGTATACACTATTACTATTAAGTAAGTGAATAATCTTTAAAATTATGCTGAAGATGATTGAAGACTTCTGAGAAAACTCTTCTGTCCTCTTCAGGAGTTGTTCTGATTTGTGTCTGGGATATATCCGCTGCTACATTAAGAAGAATATATTTTTTTGTGTTTTCTCTTTTTGTTTTTTGAGGCAGAGTCTTGCAGTGTTGCCCAGGCTGGAGAGCAGTGGCGCAATCTCAACTCGCTGCAACCTCCACCTCCTGTGTCCAAGAGATTCTCCTCTCTCAGCCTTCCGAGTATCTGAGATTATAGGCATGTGCCACCATGCCTGGCTAATTTTTATTTTTGAGATGGAGTCTCACTCTGTCACCTATGCTGGAGTACAGTGGCATGGTCTCGGTTCACTGCAACCTCCACCTCCCAGGTTCAAGCAATTCTTCTTCCTCAGCCTTCCAAGTAGCTGGGATTATAGGTGCCCGCCACCACGCCTGGCCAATTTTTGTATTTTTAGTGGAGACGGAGTTTTACCATGTTGGCCAGGCTGGTCTCAAACTCCTGATCTCGTCATCCGCCCTCTGGGGCCTCCCAAAGTGTGGGGATTACAGGTGTGAGCCATCGTACCTGGGCTCACCTGGCTAATTTTTGTATTTTTAGTAAAGACGGGGTTTCGCTATGTTGGCCAGACTGATCTCGAACTCCTGATCTCCAGTGATCCGCCTGCTTTGGCCTCCCAAAGTGCTGGTATTACAGGTGTGAGCCACTGCGCCCAACTGGTGTTTCTATTTTTAAATGAGTTCTTAATCAGGTCTAGATATATCTTCTATAGTGAAGCAGTAAACCATCATCAGTCTTTATTTGGGTGGACATAATAACAGGCTAGCTCTGATGAATGAGAAATGGTGTCAGATAAATTGGGAATGTCTTGAATCTTTATTGGAGAAAACTTTTTGGTAGAGTAATTCTGCTTTATTTTGCCTGAATGAAGTAAATTCCAGTGCATTAAAGTCATTTAGAATTTCAGTATTGCCAATTCTGTTAGGACAGACTTACTTGAGAATTCCTTTGTGATTCATACTGTAATGAAATTTTGCTGGTTTATTTTGGTAAAGCAAGTCAAAAAATTTTAAGTTATGGAATATTTAGCTAAATGAGCTATGCTTCTTTTTTTTTTTTAGAATGAAAGAGAAAGAAAGAGGAAGAGATTTTAGAAAAATAGAGA
>PVKP010025607.1:0-33460 GCA_004027715.1 Plecturocebus donacophilus
CCCATATCAGAAAAGAAGGGGGTCTAGACCATGGTAACAGGCTTTGCCTCACTATCAGAACCCCAGTGGAATCAGCTACTGTTAGGCACCATCCTGCTCAGTGCTTCTCCTTTCAAGTTCAAGACCCCAGAGCCATGTGGTGGGAGATGGAACTGTGCCTAGAGTAGGTAGCCTTTTATTTTCACATTTTAAAAAATGTAGTGGGTTATATATTTTGTGTATATTTGTGTATATCCATTTTTTTTTGAGACAGAGTCTCACTCTGTCACCCAGACTGGAGTACAGTGGTGCAATCCTGGCTCACTGCAACCTCCCCCTCCTGGGTTCAAGCAATTCTCATGCCTCAGCTTCCCTAGTAGCTGAGATTACAGCCTAACACCACCATGCTTGGCTAATTTATTTTTTTGTATTTTTAGTAGAGATGGGGTTTCACTGTGTTTCTCAGGCTGGTTTGAAACTCCTGGCCTGAAATGATCCACCTGTGTCAGTTCCCAAAGTGCTGGGATTGCAGGCGTGAGCCTCTGTGCCTGGCCTGGACCTTCAGTTTTAATGTTCATCACTGGAGAGCCTCAACTGAAGATAAAGACAGTTAGTTGCTTTGATAATATCTAGTCTTGGCCAGGAATGGTGGCTTATGTCTGTAACTGAAGAACTTTGGGAGGCTGAGGCAAGAGAATCACTTGAGCCCAAGAGCTTGAGACCAGCCTGGCCAACATAACAAGACCCCCATCTCTACACAAAAATTTAAAAAATATCCAGGTGTGGTGTCACATGCGTGTGGTCCCAACTACTCGGGAAATTGAGGTGGGAGGATCCCTTGAGCCCAGGAGTTTGAGTCTGCAATGAGCTATGATCATACCACTGCACTACTACCTGGGAAACAGAGCAAGACTCTGTCTCTAAACAAATAGATAAATAGGTAACAATTTTTGAACATCTAGTCTCCCTTCTTTTTAACTGCATCTGCTAGATCCCACTATTACCATGGGTGAAAGCGATGTACCTGGTTTTTTTTGTTTTTTTTTTTTTAAGAAACCTACATTTCTCATCATCCTGTGCAAATACAGCAGCCCTGTGATTAAGTCGTGGCCAATAAAATATAATCAGAAGTTATTTGGTGAAGATTTGGCAGACCTTAAAATTCTGATAAGCAGGTGCACATTTGGGTTATGTGCTGCCTTTTTGCCCTTTGCTCTTTGTCTTCCTCCTGCCTGAAAGCAGACATGGCTGGAACTCTAGGAAGTGTTCTGAAAATATCAGGACAGGGAGGACCTCTGAGAACAGCAGAGCAGAAATGTGAAAGAGCCTGGGGCCTGGATGATTCCGTGGAACCCTGCACTGATACAGACAAGAGGCAGGGAAATATTGGGTGGAAGAGGGCAGTTCCCCAGCAAAGGCCCCAACCTCAAGTCTGGAGACTCACAGCCCTAAATGGAAACAACCATTTTGCACCCAAATGTTGGCTTTTCCAAGACCACTCTGGCCCACCGCACCCCCATCCTGTACTCATAAAAACCCCAAACCCCAGGCTCTACATGCAGAAGAGCAGCAGAGCAGTGCAGCGGGGAAGGAGAGAAGAGAAGGAGCACCAGAACATCGAGAGGAGTTTGGCTGGGGACAGTCAGAGAAGAAATTGGTCATGGGATGGCCAAATTCCAGGGGAAGATCACTTCTCACTCCATCCCCTTTCCAGCTCCCCATCCATCCTGCTGAGAGCTACCTCCATCACTCAACAAAATCCTGCATCCCCCATCCTTCAAGTCCATGTGACCTGATTCTTTCTGGACACTGGATAAGGACTCAGATACCAAGAGGGCAGGGTATAAATGGCTATCACCCTGAATCTCCACTGAGCTTATTTAACACTTAGACATTTATGGATGGCAACCACTAAAAGAGCATTAATTGTAACACACCCCTAGATGCTACAATGGGGCTAAAGCTCAAAAGTGCTCACTTGGCTCCTGCACTTGCCCATCTGCATGCTTTCCTTCCTGTAAGGAATTTGAGCATGCAGCAGCTGAGCAAATGAGCCACAACTCTGTCACCAGTTCCACAAAGGGTCTGGGAACTCTCCCATTTCAGTACCATGCTTGCTTGGCCACTTCCAGATGGTTTTTAAATCAGAGAAATTTAGCCTACTAGAGTGCTCAAGCTCTTGGCTCATCTTAAACATAACCATTAGAAAAAAAAATTAGCCAAAGTTAATATAAATATGTGAGATAGAAAGAAAGTTCTCATACTCTGTAAAGTTGGGCATGGGGAGTGAGGAAGGGGTGATGAAGACACACCATCAGCTGGTACCCAAGCTCTGCCTCACTCACTTGGCAATCCTGGATCAAATGAAAAGAGCCAGACTGGACCTCCATTCTATTATCATGACATCGATGGCTTCCTTCAGCAGGCATTTTCTAATTATCTCACACATGAAGCACTGTGCTTGGTGTCTGGAGACTCAGTGTTAAGCAGTGAAGTGCAGGTCCTGCTAGCATGTCACTCAGGCTTGGATCCAAATTTGGCAGCAAAGAGGGCGAAGTCATTATTTTATGTGTAGCCTAGAACGCATGGATCCCTGATGAAGAAGCGTGGGAAGAAAGAAAGGAGAAACCTCAAGGAGAGTGGTGGGGGGATATCCTCCTCATCAACCACGTAAATAATAACTTTTAAATTCTATCTGCCCCACCAGCTACACATGCCTGCATGCACACACAAACATATACACACACAGGCATACAGCCTCTGAGGAAGTTCAGCTCTGTGATGCCGGCAGGATTTGACTCCTCAGAGCAATGGGCTTGACTTTGACCAGCAATTTGCGTGCAACCAGGGCAAACTAGTTGCTGCTCCTCAGGCTTCTAAACTGATATTTACCTACAAAGCAAATGTTATTTACTGATATTTTTTCAACTGAAATTTGATGCCCATAGGCACTTATGACAAGAGTAGGGCTTGCTTACTCTTGGGTTTTGGAAACTCCAGATTTCTTCTTTTCAAAGCCATTTATTGGCTTTCTCGTCTAGCCTAGCCTTTTTCCAGGGGTTCTTGGAAACTAGGAGAAATCCTGTGCTATCATGGAGAAAATTCACGGCGTCTTGTTAAGTCAACGCTATTCAATATCCTTCTTCCTGAGAATTCCTATACCATTGTAGTGGTGGACATTTGCTTTTCCTTAAAATTTCACACCAAATCAATAGTATAAAAAGATGATAGATGGTTAAAAAACACTCATAGTTTATATTCTTGCTCTAGAAAATGTCAGAACATCAGGAAAATTAGACTCAAATAACTCATATGTCCAACCAGAATAAAAATGGCCAAATAAATAGCCAATTCTTAGAGGAAATACATCCATTTCCTCTAAGGCCTTAAAGCTCCAGGCTCATTTTATGATTTAAAAACTCACCTGGAGAACACTACCTGGAAAGAGGCTTTGGTCATTCTTCGGTGACCTTCTGAATCAATATGCTGAGTAAGGTGAGACACCTATGTAAACAAGGCTTAACATATGTTAAGCCATCTTCTTAATATAAGCTAAGTCCTTCCTCATGTTGGTGGTAACTGGAGAAAATTGCTCACACTCTCGCCAGCCCAAAAGTAATACAGACCTGGCCACTGTGGGTTTCCCCCTAACTGTAACTGAGTCTGTAGACGCGCAGCATCTGGTTCTGGGAGAGAAGAGTGTATGAATAAGCCAGTTGGTCTAAAAGTGTCTTCTCCCATCCAATACTCAAGTTTCCATGTTTACAGTTACTCTGCTTGGTCAAAACCATGTGTCTCTCCACCCTCCAATCTCCCACCACACACAGTGCTTAAAGTGTTAGATGGAGACCACATGGCACAGTTAAGCAAGTCCTGGACGAGGGTTGTGACATGGGACTGTGTTCTGAGTCTACCATCCACTAGCTTTGTGACTGGAACCAAAGCTTGACATCGCTGAATCATTATAAAACAGAGAGAACTAGGCAAGGTTGTCTGTAAAATTCTTTTATCTATGAAGTATGTCAGCTGGTTAATAAATTACCAATGACTAAAACATGTCTCCAAATTATGGAACCAGATGGGTCTGCTCTAGAAGCCAAGCTAGGAAAAATGTAGGGAGGAAAGAGCCCCCTAAGGCCTGAGGGGACCATGCATTTCAGGACTGGTACAGAGGCTTCCCACTGCGAGCTGTGCCCAGGGGGGCCACATGCCCTGTCGTTCCCTCCATCCTGTGGAAAAAAGAGCTCAGGCAAAGTAGCCTCCTTCTTATCAGCCCGAAAGAGCCCACACCCTCCATCCATCCTGAATCCTCCCTCCACTCCTCACCCTCCATCCATCCCACAGCCTCCATCCATCCTGCGCCCTCCATCCATCCTACTGCCTCCTGTTGCAAGGGTGCTTGAGTAGGTCGGGAAACAGCCCAGGGTCCTTCCGTAATGCCCTGGCTGTAGCCCTTGGGAAGCTGGAGGCTTGGGATAGGCATTTGTAGTTCCAAAAAACCATTTTTGGATTTGTGTTGTTGTTGTTTTGTTTTACTTGAAGTTGATTTTTGCAGAGAAACTGGTACCATTTTTTTTTTTAGAAGAAAAAGGTGGCCTGGGGAAACTTTTTAACTTTGGGGTTTGCCTGAAGGCCAATATCACACTCAAAATAGCAGAGAGAGATTGTTTCTACTAGAGGAGTTGGCAGCTTCCCCAGAAACATAGGAAAGTTTCTGAGCACAATGGGAAAGCAGATGAAAAGAAAATCTACTGCTGCCTCCTGTCCTGGTGAATCAGGGCACAGAGCAGGAGGGAGAGGAACAGTCCAGCAAAATGCTTTTTGCCATGGTCACCAGCCCAGCAGGGTCCCCAAGGTGGAGTGTCTCAGCCTAGTGCACCTTTGCCCTGGATATGGGAGCACAGGGAAGACCTGTCTTAGCACTCCTGGGCAGCACCTGGGTCTTCACTTCTGCAGGACACAGCCATGTGAGTGACTTCAGTGACACAACAGTGTGGCTGCAACACAAGGCATTGTAGAGGGACTGCCTGTTTTTCCCAGGTAAAATAGCTCATTTCAAGAGATGTTAGGTCCTTAAATACTTTCTTATCACTCAAGACAGAAACAGCCCTAGGACTAGACAAGGCATCAGTCACCTTCTGTGAATGCTCCTCCTGCACACCCAATGCAAATGCTTCATACCTACAAACCTCCCTGCCAGTCCCCTTGCACAGCCAAATTAATTCTCCTGGTGATCGCATCACCTCAAAAAGAGGCAATCTCTTGCAATCAATTACACTCACAGTCCTCCAGCATTCAATTTCTGCCAACGTGCAATTTAAACCAGCACTTCAAAATCATTTATTTCTGATTCTTGGGTCTACTAAAATGGCTTCTCATACTAAATTTCTTGCAGAAACATTACCAAGGTCAATGCTAAAAAGGAAGGATTCTGTGCAGGAGCTTCCTCCAAGGGCACCCCTCCCTAGCAAGATATTCTGTGAAATGAGGTGGCAGAAGAGATGTGCACTTTGAGGGGTATTCGCACCTCCTATATTCTGCAATTCTCATCTCAACCTTTCTGTGCCCTCCCCTCACCAACATATGCCACCTTGGCTTACCTCCCATCCTGCTCCAGACTGCTCAATTCTAGAATTCAAATGTATGAGTGAATTTTGTGTCATTCCTCAAATGGCATCCAGTCAAGCCTCAGCTTACAAATGGCAAAAAGAAGAGGCCGAGGCGAGCAGATCACGAGGTCAAGAGATTGAGACCGTTCTGGCTAACACAGTGAAACCCCGTCTCTACTAAAAATACAAAAAATTAGCTGAGTGTGGTTGTACGCACCTGTAGTCCCAGCTACTCAGGAGGCAGAAGCAGAAAAATATCTTGAACTCAAGAGGCAGAGTTTGCGTGAGCTGAGGCCACGCCACTGCACTCCAGCCTGGGCGGCAGCGAGATTCCATCTCAAAAAACAAACACAAAAACCTGATGACCTCACATTTTCAGGAGATATGTTTGATCATTTTATTCCGAGTTTCTATCGAACCACTTGACACTCTCTAAGTGTTCTTAGTATAAGGATTTTAATAAAATTGTCCTCAAGATTTTTTTTCCCATTATGCTGATGTATTACACTGATAGCAGAAAAAGAGCAGATATTGGAGCCCGTCCCTTCTGGGCTCAAGTCCATCCCAGTTCCACAACTTACTGTGTGACCTTGGGCAACTTACTTAACCTTACTAGACTTGAAGATTCTCATCTACCTATTTAAGTGCCTAAAACAGCGCCTGGCACAAAATGCAAGTGAAAATGGGAAATTTCCTTCTCTTTCCTTATTTATTTCTAGGTAAGAAAACGACAGTCCTGAAAGTTAGATTTTTTTTCTGATATTATGTAATAATCGTTATTATTATTGTTATTATAGCTAACGTTCCTGGAGCACTTTTTTGGTTTCTCTCAGGCATTATGGTCAGTTCTTATCTACCCATACCAGAAGAAGTATACAGAGGGTTGAACTATCCAAAATTTCAAAATCATTTATAATTAGGTTTCAAAAACATAAGCAAGCAGAAAAGTAACAAAGAGATAAATTGGATATTATCAAAATTAAAGACCATTGTGCTTCAAAGGACATCACCAAAGGGTAAAAAGACAGCCCTCACAATGGCAGAAAATTTTTCGAAACCATATATCTGATTGTGATGATTAATACTGAGTGTCAGCTTGATTGGATTGAAGGATGAAAAATATTGACCCTGGGTGTGTCTGTGAGGGTGTTGCCAAAGGAGATGAATGTTTGAGTCAGTGGGCTGGGGAAGGCAGACCCACCCTTAACCTGGGTGGGCACCATCTAATCAGCTGCCAGCGAATATAAAGCAGGCAGAAAAACATGAAGAGCCGAGACTGGCCTTGCCTCCCAGCCCACATCTTTCTCTTGTGCTGGACGCTTCCTGCCTTTGAACGTCAGACTCCAAGTTTTTCAGTTTTGGGACTTGGACTGGTTCTCATTGCTCCTCAGCTTGCACACGGCCTATTGTGGGACCTTTGAGTTAATACTTAATAAACTCCCCTTTAGATATATATGTATATCCATCTTCCTAGTTCTGTCTCTCTAGAGAACTCTGACTAATACACTGAGAAAGGACTTGTATCTAGACTATATAAAGAATATTTACAACTAATTAACAAAAAGGCAAATAATCCAATAGAAAATAGGCAAATGATCTGAATTTTTTCTCCAAAAAAATATACAAATGATCAATTGACACATGAAAAGATACTCAATATTATTATCTCTCAGGGAAATGTAAATCAAAACTACAATGAGATGCCAATCAATACCCGATAGGATGGCTATGATCAAAAAGAAAGGTAACAAAAAGTGTTGGCAAGGATTTAGAGAAATCAGAACCCTTATACTCTGCTGGTGGGAATGTAAAATAGGGTAGCTTCCTTGGAAAACAGTCTGGCACTTCTCACATTATTTAAAAAAAGAAAAACCTATGACCCAGCAATTTTACTCCAAGGTATATATTCTCCAGTGAAGTGAAAACATAACCACACAAAAACTTGTGCCTGAATGTTTATAGAAGCACTAATTACAGTAGCCAAAAGGTGGAAACAACCCAAGTGTTCATCAGTCAAGAAATGGATGAACAAATGTGGTCTATCCATACAGTGGAATATTATTTGGCCATAAAAAGGAATAAAGTGCTGAAACATGTTGGCAATATGGACAAACCTTGTAAACATTATGGGAAGGGAAAGAAGTCAGTCACAAAAGGCCACATCTTATGTGATTTCATTTATGTGAAATGTCCAAAATGGGTAAATCTGTAGAAAGTGGCTCAGTGGTTTCCTGGGGCTGGGAGGATGGGGGACAATGGTGGGTGACTGCCAATGAATACAGGCGGAACTTTTTGGGGTGATAAAAGTGTTCTGGAACTGACTGTGGTGATGGCCCACACTGTGAACATAAAACAACCCATGAACTACACACTGAATAAATGATGTGTAGTGTGAACTACACACATGTTATGATGTTACATGAATTATATTTCAACAAAACTATTATATTTTTAAAAAATGAGCAAGGGGCTTCTGCATGTTGTTGTTGTTCTGACAAGCTGGACTCCCAGTTTTAACGTGGTCTGAGGTCCCTGGGCACACCCTTTATGCATCCTCTCCCACTGAGTGTCAGCGAACTGTCCTGGAAGCGGTAGTGCTGAAGGGTGTTGAGTGAATGATACCTGAGCCAAGAGAGTCCACAGCACACCCAGTGAGGCAGCCCCTACCCCATCATGGAAGCTTTTCCATGCACCAAGGAGTTTCCCCTCTGCACTGGTGCTCTTCTGGCCAAGGATGACAATTCAGCTACTTCTCCATCTGGTAAACTCTAGCGTTTCTTATAAGGCATGGTTTGGGGGACCCCTCCTGCTGAGCCTTGCCAAATTCTTTCTTTAGGGAAGCCGCCTCGTCCATCACCACACTCACAGATGGCTTGCACTGCATCGTCATGGGATAAATTACATGTTTGCCCCCCATCAGGCTTTCAGCTCCTTAAAAGTAGAAATTAAGGCCAGGTGCGGTGGTTCATACCTGTAATCCCAGCACTTTGGGAGTCCGAGATGGGAGGAACACGAAGTCAAGAGATGGAGACCATCCTGGCCAACATGGTGAAGCTCCACCCCTACTAAAAATATAAAAGTTAGCTGGGCTTGGTGGCACGAGCCTGTAATCCCAGCTACTCGGGAGGCTGAGGCAGGAGAATCGCTTGAACCGGGGAGGCGGAGGTTGCAGTGAGCCGAGATTGTGCCACTGCACTCCACCTGGTGACAGTGGGAGACTCCTTCAAAAAAAAATAGGAATTGAGACATATTCATCCGAGGGCCCACATCACCCCACAAATACCCTGTAAACAAAGAAGGAGAAAGCAAAGAAGTCTCTGAGAACCCGCTATGTGTCACACGTAATGATGCAGTGCTCATACTCAGTAGTTAAGTCTCACATAAATCTACAGGAGTTAGAATTATGAACACTCTTTTCCCATAAGGAGACTGACACTTACAGAGGTCAGAAAACCTTTTCAGAGTCACAGAATCAATCCTTGGCGACCCACATTCCAACCTGATTGATGTCCTGCTGAAGTCCACAGACTCTTATGGATGATTGAGTGATCTTTCCAGACTACAACTACTCATATACTCACTTAAAACTTCCTCCTTTTTTTTTGTCTTTCTAGCTGGCTCTCACTCCTGCTTTTGCACTGGAGTCTCCGCATCCTCTGCCAGAGTCTCTGGGACCTCCTGTGAGGTCCTGGCTTTTTCTTAAAGGTGACTTCACGTAGGATGTACAACAAATGGCTTTTCATTTGCTTGGACCCAATTCACGCCTTTCCAATGAAAAATGTCTTGACCTTGCGACCCTGCCTGTCTGCCGACCTAGCCTCTCACAGGCTTTGGATGAACCACTGCTTTCTTTTTTTTTTTTTTTTTTTTTTTACTTTCTGGCAAGATTTCCAAGGTGGAGCATTTCTGAATCTGAGGTGCAAACTCTATGTGAGTTTTTTGGCGGATATTCTGTAAGCGTTATGTCAGATCAAAATGTCCACTGCAAAATAACTCTCCAGACACTTGGGGAAAATGAGTTCAGCAAAGCAAAAGCAGCATCACAGGGAGGCACGAGAGCACCTTGTTGCCACGGTAACAGCAGCTGAGCTTCCAGCACAGCCTGCAGCCCTGGTAGACATCAATATGTTGTCTCGCTTCCAATGAAAAAGCAAAACAGCATCCTAAACCCATCCTACTCCCTAAGGGTGCAGAACCCTTCGATGACAAAGAGGTAGGTCAGCAGGGTTTCATTTCTTTATCAGAGTGTTTCTCTGGAAACACTCTATTTAGCTGTGCAACAACTGAGATTCCTTTAATGACATTGGAATTGGAGTTTCTGTAAATTTCCCCTTTCACCCAATGCCAACAGCTCCTGAGAGGAAGAGAAGCTTGAGCCACACGGTGACTTATTCAAAACACACTTTCATAATGTCCCTATTTCCTTTCTGAATGTATTTGAAAGATACGAAGTGACCCAGAATGATTTACAGTAAATATTATTTTTACACAGATAAGAATAACACTACAACACCTGCCTTCTCTGACATTCTCAACAGCTGGGACAACTCGCCTCACTGTTGACTGTCAACAGAGTGAAAAAAACAAGAGGGTGCTTCCCAAGGTCACCCCTAAGGTCACCTTGGATGGGTGTTTATAGGGCCTCAGCTTCCAGAGGGCACTCAGATCACTGCATTTGTTAAAAAGTCAAAGAGATGGTTTTTTATTCTAGAAACTCCTGCAGCATTCCTTCCTGGAGATGTGTGAGACCAAACCCAGAGGTGGGCTGGGGAGGTGGGGAGGGAGGGCAATGCCATCCATGAAATGATATCATGGCAGTTGATGCTCTGTGGCTCTGAATGCCCACGGGCCTTTCTGGGAGAAAAGGGAACTGAGGAATCCATTTACTCTATATTTCAGCAAACAGGAAAAATACGCAGAAATGAATAGACCCGCCAGGGCCCTGGTCCAGGTGGGGCCTGCAGGGGCTCCCTCCAAAGGCCCTGGGCAGTCCCCTACCATGCCTACCATCTCCCTCTGCCATGCCTTCTGCCCAGTCATTGGCTTGTCTCCTGGCAACCACAGAAAGCTGCTTCTCCCCAGCTGTCCTGTCTGGAGAGGCTGGTGCACCGTCAGAACTCCCTTCCAAACACCATCCACTCTGTGCCCCACACCGTACTGCTTTATCTGGGCAGTATTATTTGAACTTGTTGAAAACATTAATCTGTAAAAGCTTCTTCTCCTTCTGGACAGGGGCACTGTCTTCTCTCTTCATTTTAATCCAACACAATAATGCCATATCCTATCTTTGGTCAATGTTCTGGAGCTGATTGACTGATGTGGGACATTTCCACCACTACTCCCCTTGGGTCTTCTCCATCTGCATTTTTAAAACGCTGCCTCCATATCCACACATGCTTCCTGACAAGTAGCCCTTGCTTCTTGAGCCAGTGTTTGTGGGTTTGTTCCTTCTGTATGTGCCTTTTCATGAAACCCTAGATTTTTAATCAGATGTATTTTTTTTAATTACAGCCATGAAACCTATGCTGTAGGAACCATGTGAACAAGCATTTTTAAAAAGCGGAAGTTCTGTTACTTGCAGTCGGGTGTACTCTAAGGGATTCTAAGTGTGCGTTTGGTTCCCTGAAGAAAGGACTAGATGTGCGAGCTTTTCCGCTGTGGTCTTATTGACCTTCCATCACACAGTGCTGCCATCATGGGGGAAGAAGACAGAAGGAGAGGGAAGGGGAAAATATATTTTCATTTCTACCTCTCCTTGTCGCAGAACACATGACGGATGCCATATCCAGTTCTGTCTGTCATGTTGACCGGAGCACCACCCACCCTCTTCTCCTGCCCCTGGGCAAATTCAAACAGTTTCATTGTTTTATGAGAAAAAGGAAAACCACCCCAAGCTGCCCTTTCGCACTCATGTGAAATTACTGCGGTGACCCAGTGCTGTCTCAGACCAACAAAGCTGAGACGGCTGCCAGCTTCCCAATTAGCTCTGTCTGCCACTGACGCATCCGATAGTGATGTGGAGACCCGGGTGCTCAGCAGTTCAGACATGTCCAGCTGCATAACTGAGTCTGATTCTCAGATGGAGCCCATCCCTTTATTATAATATAATAATCACAGCAATTAACAATGTGCTAGCTGCCTGGCTGGTGCTTGGAAGAGCTGAAGTGCAAAGATAATCTTAGGAAAAGAGAGCTAAAAAAGTCACCGAATTCCAGAACAGCTATGAATCACCTGCTCTGATGTGGGAAAATGAGAAGCGATCCTGACAGTAGGAACCTGCAAACACGTCTGGCTGCCTTTATGAGCGCAGTGCAGAGCTCTAGGTTCATGCTTCTAACTGCAATGCAGGGTGAGACAATCTTCACCTTTGTGGATGGGGATCTGTGCAGGTAACAACTTCAACTTCCCAAAGACCAATGGGGCATCCGAGGCCCTTCCTGTTAGGCCTACAGCTCATGGCCTTATGTACCAAACTCTCCCATTTGTCCTTCACACATCAGACACATGGAGTGATTGGTTCCTGGACCCCACATCTGGTCTTGCAGAACTCCATGCCTTGTGCTTGGTGTCCACACTACCTGGAATGCTTTCTTGTCTTCTGTCCGATGAGTTTACACCCACCCCTCAAGACGCAGCTTAAGTATCACCTTCTCCAAAAAGTGTTCCCTGACCCCAAGCCCAAACTGGGCCCTATCTCTTTCCCCTGTACCCATACAGGAGTTTGTTTCTTATCACAGTTGTAACACTCATCAAACAGAACTATTTATTCGTGGGTCTGATTCCCTACATGAACTGCAAGCCCCATGGAGGGTAAGAATTACGTTTTGTCTTGTTCCTCTTTGTACCATCTGTGCTGGCATATAGATGTGTGTTGAATTAATGAATGATTAGACCAGTAAGATGTGTTAAGTTTAATAGTATTTAAGGTTTAGTACTACCACCTTATGAGCTTAGTGTATAAGGAAGAGGTACCTTGTTTTGACCCCTGAGTTCTCTGATGGTTGAACAGAAAACACATAGCTTTTACTTTGTTCAAAGATGTCATGGCAGCCCACCCAGGCTCCATGGGCTTGCCTGATAGAACGTTGATGACTTGCCACTCTGCAGAACATAATACTTTCAGCAGAAGAATCCCAATTACTTATACATGTCAAACTCAGCATCTGCTCTTTTCAAAGCAGATGGAAAGAAGGCTTTAATACTTGACACACATTATAAAACTACAAAGAGAAGAGCCAACCCATTCAACATCATAATGCGTGTTGGTCGCTGACACTTCTGCTGGCATATAAAGATAACAGAAGTGTGCAGAATACTCTACTTGTAAATCCCCTCCCACCCAAAGATCAATGCCAGTAGGAGTTTATGTTACAAGTGCACGAGGGAGAACACACTATACCTTCTCTGAAAGGTAAATAAGGCTTCCCAGCAGCCTCTAGAATTCACAACCACAGGGAAGATCACTTGGTGTCCTAACGCCAAATTCTAGCCACTTCTGAGTCTGGGACAATGGACACAGTTGTGCCAGCTTGCTTGTCTTTTGTTCCTGACAATGACAAGAGATTGCTCCATAAACAATCTACATAACTATGGAGTGGGGACAGGTGGACTTTGTGAGTTCTCAGAGAGAGGTCATTAGACATAAGCTCCCATGTAAGAAGCACGGCGTCCTGGTCCTATGGTTAAGCTGGGACAAAAGCAGGGTGATTAACATCTCAGGGTTCAGTTTCCCCACAAGTAAAATGAATTGAGCTGAACAGTAGCTTTTGCAAGGTTGCTACCAGCCCTAGCCCTTACTGACTTTGTATCCCACATCCACATCTGGTCCAGTGTGAAATATAAGTGCCCTAGGTCCCACCAGGAGAAACTTTGGCAAGCAATGGGAATATCTACCACCACTGAAGCTCACAAGTGACCTTTTCAATCAGTACTCCAGCTTTCCTGACGACCTTCCCTGCTGAGTTTTCTCCATAGCACTTGCTGCCACCCAATGTACCTTGTGTTTTCTCAAGTATGCTATTTGCTTACTTACACTATAATGAAGGGCTGATGGCCAGAGATTATTCTCTGCACCTAGACTCATTCCTGGCACGTAGTAGGTTATTAATAAATATTTGTTGAGTGAATGAATTCCCCTCTGCTTTGAAAAGCTTCCTTGTTATCTCAGGAGCAAATGATCAGGAAAAAAGTACTTTTTTTATCATAAGTAATATCTGTTACTGAAAACAAATCTTCAGAGGTTAAACTGTGGTGTGAATGACACTATAAGGCAGCTATTTGCTAAACAGTCTGGAAAAATCTGGAAACATATATACAAAAGAGAAAAAAGTATGGAGTAAGTCATATGTAACTGGGCTATTAAAAATAATTTAAAAATGAGTCATTTTATGCTTTGGTCCATTTGCAGAAGAGTCAATGGATAGAGCTAATTTAAACCTTTCATAGCACACTCAAATCTCTATTTCTTGGGGTGTGCTATGAAAGGTTTAAATTAGCTCTATCCATTGACTCTTCCTGGGGCTGTGTTAACCTGCCTTTCCTTTAATTTCAGGTTTGCACAGATGAGAAAAGGGTAGAAAGTAGATGAATTTAAGTTCTTGGCTTTCCTGAGACCTAAGCAATGGTCTTTAAGACCACAGATAATTGCTTTAAGGTTTTCTAACATGATGCGCACCTCCATTGTGGGAACCAAAAGTCTTTTGGAAGATGCAGCCATGACCTCCTGCTAATAGCATGATATCAAATGTAAGTTTAAACCCCAGGCTTCCCCTGTCCCAGGCCTAAGCTCTCAAATGTCTTAGCAGGGCCCCATAAGCATGAGATCTGAGCCCTAAAGGCAGTGGTGATTCAACAGGCACAGGGTTTCTTCTTAAACTCATTGAGTCTCAACATTCCTTAGAGTTCATAATATGAGAAACTGATAATGGAGGAACAGGAAATCAACAAATTATTATTTAGTCAAAAAAATGTAGTGTGTTTATTACAGTAAAGTGGAAAACACTAGAAGACATGAAAAAAAATCTTCCTATTAGAATGTTGGCCTCATCATTTGAAAAGAATAGCTAGATTTTAGACTGCTGTGAGTTTTTAGTGGGAACTCACAAGTTTGGTCAGGGACTCCGGGGCAAACGCCTCTTCTCTGAAAAGTGGCCTGGCATCCCAAGTAGATAAACAACATAAAGAGCTTAGCTTCCTTAAGCTGCTCAAAGCAAGGATACTCAATTGCTCCGGAAGAATGACTGTCAACTTCACAGGGATTTAAACGAATAATTCCCAAGAGTCTGAGCACTTTGAATCTGACGCATGGCTCACCAGATGGTTTCCATGTGTAGGGGATGTTTCAAGTCCCCACATTTAGGTTATTTGACATTCTAGGCATTTCTTCTAACTCATATTTCAGACATTGCTTTGAGTTTCTATAGGAACTCTAAAACTATAACATCCTCCAGGGTGATATAAAAGCTTAATTTTTGTTTATTCATTCATTCCCTCCAACAGCTGGGTAACCATCTATGTATGCTCCTTTCCCTAAGCCAAACAGTGAATTGAGCCATACTATGTGAAAAAGAAAATAGATCTTGAGATCCCAAACTCACTAAGCCAAAGGGAAAGGTTAAGCTGGGAACTGGGTCATGCAAACCTGCCTCCCATTTTGGTTTCTACATAAGATGGCTATGGAGATCAAAAGCTGCATACCACCCTCACATTTTCCCCACAAGGAAATTCCTTGTGGCCCCCAAGATCTTTCCCTAAAGCAGCTGAACGATGTAAATTGATAGCTTACCTTCACAGGTGCGGGACAAATGACAGAACTCAGTAAGCCCTCTGCTCACCTGAGACAAACGCATATCTGATTGCTTCCTCTGCCCTATTGTCTGTTATCTTATGTAAAGATGCAAATTCACTGAACCAGACTAAGGGGTGCCTATTTCCCTACCTTCTCTCACATGGAAATTGTGTGTTTCCCCAGTATCCTATCTTTTTCCCCTTTAAATGTTGAAGCCTTCATGATTATCTCTGGAGAAAGGCATAGACTTGTCTCCTGGGCACACATCCTTGACTTTACCAAATAAACCTCCTAAAATGACTGAGACTTGCCTTAGTCATTTTCTTTGATTTACAGGTATCCTCCAGGCTAAAAATATGAATTAGAAATACAAATTGTTATGGTTAGAATCTGTCCCCCGAAGTTCCTGAGTTGGAAACCGAATTTTCAATGCAACAGCATTGAGACGTAGACCTTTGAGAGGTGATTAGGTCATGAAGGCTCCATACTAATGACTAGATAAACGCCATGATTGCGATAGTGGGTGAGTATTCTTGGGAGTGGGTCCTGATAAAAGGGTAAGTCCAGCCCACTTCTGTTTTATTTCTTACATGCTCTCTCACCGTTCTGCTTTCTGCCATGGAATGACACAGCACAGAGGCCCTCAACAGGTGCTGGTGCCATGCTCTTGGACTTCCCAGCCTCCAGAGCAGTGAGCCAAATAAATTTTTCTGTTTATTATAAATGACCTAGTCTGTGGTATTCTGTAATCATAACAAAAAATGACTTAAGACATTGTTCAATTGTGTTCATAAAGTGTATGTGGTGTCCCAGACACACATAAGCCCCATCAGGACCAACTCATGTTAGAAGAGGTTTTTCCTGGTTTGCCCACTCTGGGTACCAGAATTTTGATTTTAATTGTCATTGAGGACCCCTTAAGTAAAAATATAAAAATACAGCCGGTTGCGGTGGCTTACACCTATAATCTCAGCACTTTGGGAGGCTGAGGCAGGCAGATCATCAGAGTTCAGGAGTTCAAGACCAGCCTGGTCAATATGGTGAAACCCCATCTCTACTAAAAATACAAAAATTAGCCAGGCATGGTGGCAGGTGCCTGTAATCCCAGCTACTCAGGAGGTTGAGACAGGAGAATGGCTTGAGCCTGGGAGGCAGAGGTTGCAGTGAGCTGAGATTGCACCACTGCACTCCAGCCTGGGTGACTGAGTGAGACTCTGTCTCAAAAAAAAAAAAAAAAAAAAAAAATTAAGGGCTTCTAGAATATTTAAGGATTCCACAATGATGACAAAAGGATTTGTAGCCAATGACTAGACTCTTGGCAGTTTTTAATGGGAACTGTGTGTGTTTTATTCAGCATACCTATATGCAAGGTGGTGTGGAGTGTGTGTAGTAGTTCTGAGGCTGAATTTTCAGTTTCTTCTCACTGAGGAGCTGGTGATACCCTACTCAGAGACTGAGGACACAGTTCTGGCTGAGTTTTCTTCTTTGTGCTCCATGCATGCCTCTTAGCCTTTGCTTACACATTGTCCAGATGAGTCTTGAGGCACTATGCCTTTATTTATTACTTCATGTAATAAACCTTGCTTCTGCTCCATGCACTCTCTAGCATAAACTTTACCTTGGGTCTTCTGCCATGATCAGGGTTCCATGGGCTATGGTGATGGTAGAGACATGTTGAAATCTCCTTGTAACTCTATATGAGGTCTTAGTGAAAAATGGACCCTCTCCTCTGCTGTTGCTCAGTACATATCACTTTCTGTCTAACACCATTAAACTCACACCAACCTGCCAAGAGCAGCAGCTAAGGGACATTCCTACCTCATTACCCCCGTGCCCTCAGGGCAATGGGCTCATAAATCCTGTCAGGAGTTACTCTAGCTTGTGAGAAATGAAGATCAAGGAAAGAGCACCAGAGCATAGCTAGTGTCTCTCTTAGGGGCCTGGCATCTTCTGTTTTCAGGTGCATGACATCAAATCCTTCTTAGCCAACTACCCAAGGGCCAAACTCTAGGAAGCCTGTCTCCAGCTCCTTTTAAATGGTTATCATTGGTAACCAGTTTAGCGTGCACGTGTATTTCAATTGAGTATAAAGGAATTGGAAGGAACTCAGTAGCAATGGGGAGTTGCCTGTATCCTGAGTGTCATACTTTAAACATATTAAATGCAAGTTCCTCATCCACGCTTACACATCAAAGTCAGGTTGAGTGAGTGTGTTATGAGCTGAGTTTTATCATGAGAGGCAACTTAGAGTAGCAGTTAAAAGCCTGGACCCTTAAGATAGGCAACTATAGTCGGACTGTAAGCTATACAGCTTAGAAGCTGCACATCTTGAGCAGATTGCTTAACCTTGACTTTCCCAATTACAGTATCAAAAGGAGATAATGCATGGGAGTACTTAGCTCAGAGAAGTGGATTTAGGAAATACTCAGTAAATCTCAGCTCTTTATGATGTACTTATGGCTAGAAACCAAATGGACGTCTTCCAGAGAAGTATGCCACATGACTCCCCAGGCAAACTGCTCAGACTCTTGAGGGGTTATAACATCTTTCTGCTTCCTGACTCTGCCAGTCCAGTTTCTACACACACATCTCCTGAAGTCCTGCCCAGTTCTCCACACTCCTCCACGAAGCCTTCCCTAACTTCCTGAGTGGTGGACTCACAACCCAGCAAACCGGAGGCCCCTGGAAGAGCTGTTGCTAACTTCAGACCATTCTCAGAATCCTGCCAAATTCATGCAGCATTAGTCCCAGGCTTATTTATGAAACCCCTTTAGTCTGTTGCAAGTCAGGTTTTGATAAGGAAGATCGAGTAATACAAAGAGAGGCTGGTGTCCAGTGTTGCTTTTATCATTAATTAAGCCAACACATCAGAGAGGTGATAAATACAAATGGCAGCATGACAAGCCCTCACTGGGCCTCTGGACCTCAGCGGTGTTGGTGTTATTATCTTCATCATGGTGTGGGATGCATAGCTGATTGCAGCCTTATATCTCTGTGACTATCTCCCACACCTCTCCAATGCTCTCATATCACTGTGGAATCTCTCCAGATATTGTAGAAATTTATAGCCCAGAACAATCAGTTGTGCTATTCTCTCAGATAAAAAATACCTTGCATCATTTTAAAGGAAAAGTATGACCTCTGCTGGAAGAATCATGGGAGTGACCATTACCAGAAAGGAAGGAAGGAAAAAGAGGGAGGAAGGAGGAAAGCAACTCAGAGCCCTCTCATCCTGTGAAATGCCAGGCTGATCGACCTGTCTGATTGACTGCCAAGCTTCAATGCCTTTGTTTTTTCCTTCCTGATGCCCCCGGCATGCCTCACAAGGGTGACACCAGCCTTCTATCACCCCCAAGAAGCAGAGCTAATATAATCTAATGGTAACCATCCTCTACTTGCCATTTTAATGACTTTTTCAAGGAAGGTTTTGGAGAAAAATATTCTATTACAGTATTTTTATATTCACTTTGGACTTGTCTTATAGCCTTATTTTGACAGAGGAAGTGGGCAAAGAAGAAATGGAAAAATTGTCACTGACAACCACTACAAATCACAATTTGAATAGAGACCGGTATTTAATTGTGGAAGCTACTTTATCATAAATCTGTTTACAAGTGAAAAATTTTCTCCATATTGGAAGATATATGTTATTAGCAAATATTTAATTGTTAAGAAGGGACTGCAACTGAAAGATTAAATGCTTCCCCAAATGTCAGAACAGGTACAAACTAAAAAGGTTGAACCCATGCTGTTGAAAATATAATTTCTCCCCTGGTGGAACATCTCAGGAGTTGCAGAGAATGGTTTGAAAATGAGAAGATATTTACCATTAAACCTGCCTTCTCTTATATTTCAGCAAATTTGCCCTGCGACTCCTCTTAACAGATCTTCACCCTTACTCCTCCTATTCCAGATATTCAGGTGCTAGAAATGCTGGTCATTTCCTCCTCAGCTTCTCCTCTGCCCTACAGACTTTGGGAGAATCTGCTTCTTTCAGTCCTGGGTGCTCAGCTGTAGCAAGGACCAGGCTGCTCCTCCCTGTACATCCACGGCGGACTCCAGGCAAGTTACCAGCTGGACTGGGGCAATCCAGTTTGTTCACTCTGGAAAACCTGATGACACCCAGCTCTTAATCAGACAGTGATGTACAACCAGGGCCATGGTGGTTATTTTTTAGCACTTGACACAAGACAATGCAGCAACGGAGCAGAAAGAAGCAAAGACAAGAAACCATGAGGTGCTAGACAGACAAAAAAAGTAGCCTCACTGGTTGACTTCCCATGTCCCAGGTCTAGCCCCTTGTATGACCTGATTCTCCTTTTCACCATGGAATCCCAAAGATACTCTCACCTCCCCCTACCCCATCAGTGCCATAGCCACCATCATCTTTACCATCAGCAGCCTCACCTTCGCCACCTTCACCCCAGCACTACTTTCACCAACATCATCACCATCACCATTTCCGCCATCATCGTCACCAGTCAGTATCATCACCAAAGCCATCAACACCATCACCATGACAACAGAACCATGACCACAATCGCCATTAACCATACCCATCATGACCACCATTACCACCACTGTGGCCACCATCACCAGTTTCCATGCACCACCATACTGTCACACCATGAACAAAATCATCTCTCTGGATTAAATTAATTTGAGTGAATTTCTGTTCTATGTAACTAGGTGATCCACTAGTGGACAAAGAAGACACAGAAAAATTGTTTCCATTAAAAATTACAATTTGAATAGAGGTCATAAATGATGAGGGCCTTAGATTAGGATTTCCAGAAGTTAAAACTGTGACAAAAATATTGGCATTAACCCAAAAATCACATGAGACATGCATGATGGGAAACGTTGGCTTTGGTAGATTTTCATACAGGAAGTCAATAATACTTTATTTAATTACAATTTTGTGAGGGGAACATCACCACAAGCAAAAGCAAAGCCGCATTTTGCATTTTTCTTTTTAATGCATTCTCACATGTTGTGGTATAGCAGAAACTTTACTTGAATTCGAAACCAGGGGTCCAAGAGGTCCAATTATAACACTGGGCAAATTACTTAATGTCTCCAGCCTCACTTCCACTTCTGTGAAGTGGAAACAATTGTAATACCGACTTTAAAGGGTTATGGTATTAATAAGATAACAATTACTATTATTCAATACTTATCACTTGTCAAGCCCAGTTCCTGACACCAAAAAATGTAAGCTATTTTCATTTTGCTTTTTTTAACCTTTGGTGTCTTTTGTAGAATCTTGTTTAATTAGTGTTAAGAATACTAATAAATGAACATTTAAGTTTGGTGGGGGGTGAAATACTGGAGATGGGAAATAAACTTTTTGCCATCGAATATAAAATGCCCCTCTAAAAAGAGAAGAATAAAACACAGTAATGTGTTTGTTTAATTTTATGCAAAAACCAAAAGTGCCTTACAGACTGTCTAACGAGTTGCTTTAGGCCTTAGGGAAAATTCCTCTTAAAACGGGACCTAGAGCCAGGTGCAGTGGCTCATGCCTGAAATCCTAGTGACTCAGGAGGCTGAGGTGGGAGGATCTCCTGAGGCCAGGATTTTGAGACCAGCCTGGGAAACATAAGGAGATCCCATCTCTACAAAAAAATTTTTTATTAATTAGCTGTGCATGGTGATATGCACCTGTAGTCCCAGCTACTTGGGCGGCTGTGGAGAGAGGGTGATTCGTGCCCAGGAGTTCAAGGATGCAGTGAGCTCTGACTGTGCTACTGCATTCCAGCGTGGGTGACACACGGTGAGACCCTGAGACCCTGTGTCTAAAATAAATAAATAAATAAAAATAAAAAAAGGAAAGAAAGAACACACACAAAAATCTCCACCTAGAATTCCTGAATTCGTAAATATCTCTGAGTCACCAGAACCCTGGTAGACCTATAAAAATACAATATGACTATCTTATATAGGTAACAGCAAATATATTATTGATGGGAGATTTAAAGCTATTAGTTTCTAGAAAGACACAAATTAAACAAAGAAAACATGAATGGCTTTCCTGTTCCCAAACCAGACTACAAATAAATTCTAGGTAAAATTTGATAAATTTACCTCACAATAAAAGTTGGTATCAAACTACAAAAGCCAAAAGCAGAACACCCAAACAAATATAATCATCTTCTTAACATTAAGAAAAAATTTAAGCCTTTAATTTCTTTCACTGCCTTAAGAATTTTGAGATAAGAATAGGTATAATATAAAATTGACACTCAGATCAAGGGCTGCACAGGAGCAACCTGAATAAACAGAAGAGTGGCTGCCCATTCTGAGGACCAAGGAGTCTTGAGTCCTTAACCATCTTAACCTCAATCTGAGAAGCTTGTACATTCTTCTTGTTAAAGATGAGGCCAATCACAGAAAAAACTATGCCCAAATGTCCCCAAGAGGAAGAGGATAGGGAACTCAGAGAGCTGGCAGTTCCTGATACTGACCCTAGGATTTCATGGTAGGGTTCCTTCATCAGCTGGTCCACAAGCATTTCTTGAGTGACCTTCATATCCCGGGTTCAGTATATCGTTTTCATGGCACCAGTCCTCACCATGACAAATTCTAAAAGTGATGAGCAATCAGGCTAAGATAGTGCTGCTGCTTTGACACTGACTGTTCAAGAGATGGTGGTACCTATTAATTAATCAATCAATTTAATAAAAATTGTTCTGCCACTATAAAGTTAACACTTGATCTTCGCATTTGGGGTGTGTCAAGAAAGGTTCCTATCCTAATCTAGGAGAGAGTAGAAAATGAGCTGGGGGTCAGAGTGGGAAGCTATACGTTGATGAATTGATCAATATGGCTGAAGATGGTAATTTTCTATCCATTTTCCATTATTCTCCATTTGCCCAGCTGAAAGATCATATATCCAAGCTTCTCTGACTGCCAGACACAACCATGTAACTAAGGGCTGACCCATAAGATGAAAGCATATGTCAAGCTTTTTGTATACTCCTTAATGGGATCTTAGTGTTTTTACACTTCTTCATTTCTACTGCCTGATATGACTTTCAAAGCTTTGACAGTCATCTTGGGCTACGAGGTGATCTTAAGAATGATTGTCATGTGCTAAGGATGTTGGAGTGAAACAAGAGGAACCTTTGGTCCTTGTTACCTTACATCTACATTTCCAGACATGGGCTACCTAACTCTGAACTTCTTTTACACGAGAGAAAAAAACCCTAAAGTTTTGAAGCCCCTATTATCTTGCGTTTGCTGTTATTTACAGCTAAAACTAGAAGTTATGACCTCTTATTCCTGGTCTGGTTGTATAACACATCTAGAACAAAGTTCATTAAGCTGAATTCTAAAATGACATCTTCACTTCAGTTATCCAAGGTGGCTAATGACAGTTATACGTGGAGGGACTCTAGCAGCTAATTCTGTTCACCCTTTAAGGCTCAGCTCAGGGGTTGATATGGTTTGGCTCTGTGTCCCCACCCAAATCTCATCTCAAATTGTAATCCTCATAATCCCCATGAGTCAAGGGAAGGACTGACCTGGTAGGAGGTGATTGGATCATGGGGTCAGTTTCCCCCATGCCGTTCTCATGATAGAGACTGAGTTCTCATGAGATCCGATAGTTTTATAAGGGACAGTTCCTCCTTCACATACTCTCTCTCTCACCTGCCACCACGTAAGACATGCCTGCTTCACCTGCCACTATGATAGTAAGTTTCCTGAGGCCTCCCCAGCCCTATAGAACTGTGAGTCAATCACCTCTTTTCTTTATAAATTACCCACTTTCAGGCAGTTCTTTATAGCAATGTGATAACTAATTCAGGAGTCACTCCGTGAAACCGTCAGTAATTTCACCTTCATCCCTGGGCTGCATCAGGTGCCCTCCTCTGCACTCCCATTTTATGCCGTGCATCCCTATGTAGTAATATTCTGTGCTTAATACATCCAACTTCCCTATTCCTTGGGGGTGGACACTGTGTCTTCATTTAGCTTTGTCTTTGCAGCCTCTAGCATAGGGCCAGGAATACAGTAGACAGTAGGCACTCAATAAAGCTTTGTAGAACTCAGTTATGTTTATCTGTAGCTGCTTTTCAGTGATGTTTGGGGCTTTTTTGACTCACTCTAGAAACAAAAATAAAAATAGCCCTTAAATAAAAATGAGTGGAAGTGGATGGTTTGCTGTAGATGAGTGATCAACACAATAAAGACCCTCACATCCAAGAGCTGCCGCCTCTGCAGGTAGGGCTAGGTTTCACCCGCAGTTCATGCTGGCATTCTGTAGGGCTCTGTAGATCAGACAAGTAATTAAATTCTGCTTCCTGGGAGTGCAAAATTGGTCACCAAAATAGCTTCATCTCTTCATGGCATGCATCAAAAATGTTTGTTTACAGACAGTTGACAGGCTGCTAATTACCTTCTGACACTCTGCGACGACACTCATTCATCTCCCACGCAGGTCCTGACAACCATAAAATGTGTACCTGTCACCCTGACTTACCAAGGAGCAGTTTCTCTGGGTTGAGGCCGTTGACCCCGCTCCCGTTTGAGTGATGGGGATCAGGCCGTTTCTCACTTCAGGCAGCCTGATCCTTGAACAACCTACTCCATTTTTTGTAGTAATCCCTTCAACTAATGAACACTGTGTTCATCGGGTCAGAGGTTCCAAATAATTGCTATGTGATTGTATATCACAGTTCTTGGCAGCTCATTTTGGGAGAGGAAAAAAATCCTTAGGATCTCAGTGAGTCTAATATTAAGACAACTCAGTTTTATTTTAATTGAGACATTGAGAATTCCTGATCCACAAATTCTATTGTTTTCAATTTAGGCTTATAATTCTCCACTCAGGCCATTTATAATCTCACTGATTTCAACTTCCTGCCTCCTATTTTGCAGTAGTTGATCTAAGAAAGATAATTGAGGTGGAAAAATGGCCTTTAGATATTCCACCTGTTTCTTAAGTAAGAAGTAGATGGAGCTCATGGATATCACATGCCCATGAACCAGGCTGGCATCATAGGTCTTCCATCTCAGTTCTCTTCACCACGTAATGGTAGGTGGATATCTAGGTCCTTTAGAAATCAAATTTTCCACTTGCCATCATATTTCACTAAATATCATATAAAATACACCTGGGCCAATACTTGGAGGTGAGATGTTCCCATAGACCATATTTACATGTTCTCTTCTCCCTCCTAAGTTCATTCATTAATTTAATAAATGTTTATAGAGTACCTACTATGGGACAGGCACTACAATCAGCCCTGAGGCTACGCAGAGATGAAGGCCCTGCCCTCAGGGAGCTCACAATCTAGGGTAGAAGACAGACAACAAGCCCTAAACAGGCTGATCCTATTATATCAGGAGCAGACCAATGCTATGAAGAAAATGAAGCATACTGGAAGGACAGAAGAAGGTGTGAAGAGGAAGTGTGTTTTTCAACATTTTTGTACATGAGGAGCATCCAGAGGGTTCTGGAAAGAGCAGTCAGAACACTTGAAAGATTTAACTGAAGATGGTTATGTGAGTTGAGTTAAGCGACTACCGACAATGCTGAAGTCTCCAACAACGAGCCATAGTGGGAAGCCCTTACTTCCCTGGACCTGAAAGAGCCTGGGAGAGAAAGGAATTAACAGGCCACTTGAGAGCCTGCTCAGTAGAAGAGAGAAGGCTGAGGCCAAACTCTGAGGTGAGGGCCAGAGCACCAGTAAAGGCCCACATGCCACCAGTGTAAACATTTCCAAGTGATATTTCCAGCGAATACATTATTAAATACAATTAGATCTATTCTCCTACCTTAATGATTATGTCTCCATAATGACAAAACAGAAAAATGCATGTAAAATTATAGTTGTCTACAATATCCCAGTGGATGGCACTTGGACATGCTAAGTCCTTTAAACTAGAGCCATAGCGTCATAGTTACAGTCCCTCTGACCTTCTCTCACCTCTCCTGAAGCCCTGGGAGGGGCTTTTCCTGAAGCTGTCTTACCTAAGGGAAGTTCCTCCCTTAAAAGGAATGGGACCCTTGTGAGCCCCCTCCCTGGGATCTACATGAATCGGAGATGACTAAAGGGCTCCATGCCCAGGTCACCACACCCAGGCAGACTTTTCACCTCTTCTTCTGAGGGCTCCTACCTGAGGGACTATGATTTCTGCATAAGAAGACAGCCTTTGTTCCCAGTGCAGTTCCTCCCCTCACCCTCCCGAAGCTTGTCATCACCACCCTCCAGGAGCCTTTAAGCTCCTGTTTATTTCTGTAGCTCAAAATGCTATTTAAGCTTCAACCATTAAACAATAGTCAATCATTTTTCTGGAGGTCACAAGATGCGTAACTTCCCCAAGTACTCCCACAGATAACATCACTGTTGTAAAACCTAAGATTGGACTTTTGAGATGTCTTTTCATACTTTTGCATTTCTGATGATCAGTTATCTCCACCTGGACTCATGACTCAAGACTCAGCCAGTTCTGTGGACCCTACCCCGAGGCAGACTCTGCATATGGGGACGGCTTTCCACACCCCTATGATGGCATCCCCAACCAATCAGCAGTGCCCATTCTCTAGACCCCTCTGCCCACCAAGTTATACTTGAAAACCCTAACCTCTTAGCCTCCAGGGAGATGGATTTGAGTAATCTCCACCTCCTGCCTGGCATGGCCAGATTTGTATCAGTTAAACCCTTTACTGGAACGCCATGGTCTTGGTGAATTGGTTTTGTCTGTGCAGCAGGCAGGAAGAACCCATCAAGGGATTATACCTTAGTACTAAAGAATGGGATCACTTTGGAAAAGCTGGGGCCATGTCTCCTGGTAACAAACATGTCAGTGCCTGACATGCAAGACCCACTAGAATCAGAATCAGCCACAGGAGAAGTAAGAAAATGGGCACTGGGCCCTACAGGTGATTGATGCTTCATTATTCATGAATCTCCTGCATCTCTGAGCCGGAGGGGAAGGATTTGACAAGGGAGTTGATCTGTCTTTTCTTTTGCCTGAGAGCAGCCACTCAAGTCCTCTCTGCTCTGTAATGCAACATCCATCTCTGCCTTAGCAGTGGCACTGCCCCCGAATCCTGATGGCCTTTGGATGAAGTTGCCTTTTGCTGTCAGAACACAAGAAAGAAACATGGAGATGTCTCCTCTGGGGCCTGAAGGACCTTACTTCCGAGAGCACATGCGTGTGGGTGTGCCAGTGTAGGTGAGGAAAATCTTTTTCTCTCTATCCTTCTGGGATCCGTGGCTGGGGCTCAAGACTCAGGCTGGTGAAAAACAGATTAACAAGAGTAAAAGCAATTTTAATTATGTATGTGGTATGCACAGCAGTTCACAAAGAAAAATGTAGCTCGAGTTGGTGGCCAGGTAACAGAGGCTTATGCACCAACATAGCCGAATAAGAGAAAAGGGGTCTGGGGCTTCTGGGAGCAGGAGAAGCCAGTTCTGGGAAGGTGAGTTGGGGTCAGCTTCCCAGAACTGGCTGGAATGCAGCTAAGAGTTTTTGGGGGCATGAGGGCTGTTTCCAGGAGCAGCTCTCTCCCTGCTGTGGAAACAACTTTATTTATAAATGTAAATTTCCTTTACAAGATGGGAAATGTATACTATACTTTTAGGCAGTTAGGAGGAGGTAAGGAGCTTTTCCTGTGTCTGCTGGTTCTCAGTTGCCTTCAGCTCAAAATAATGTGCACACCAAAGAGGTAGACTTTGGGATGACATATTCTGACACCTTGTGTAAGCAAGAGAGGCACCATGTGTTCCTTAATGCATTTGTGTGTGTTTGTGACACGTGGGACCTGCTGAGGCATAGGGAACCAGAGCAGGGGTTCCATCTGCCTGGGTTTGTGTTTAGTACAGAAGTAATTGTTTCTGAGGGAAGCCAGCACTTACAGAGCAATGTGGGCAAGAAAAGGGGAGAGATGCCCATCCTCTTATTGTCCACCCTGCCATATTCGGCTGGGTTGGGAAAGCAGAGGAAGGGGCAGCTTGGGGAGGTGGGATTCTGGGGTACAGAGCAGGGCAGAGGGGCTGGAATGCATGGGCGGTGGTGACTGAGGACTACACTCTTATCTTCTTTTTTGCTCACATTTCTTTCTAAGGAGCTTGGGAAGTCGCATCTTACAAACCATAAAATCTCCTTGAGCAAGATTTGTTATTGTTGTTGTTGTTGTTGTTGAGACACAGTCTCACTCTGTTGCCCAGGCTGTAGTGTAGTGGTGCCATTTCTGCTCACTGCAGCCTCTGCCTCCCAGGTTCAAGCAATTATCACGCCTCAGCCTCCCGAGTAGCTGGTACTCCAGGTGCATGCTACCCTACCCAGCCAATTTTTGTATTTTTTGTAGAGACAGCCATGTTGCTCAGGCTGGTCTTGAACTTCTGACCTCAAGTTATCCACCTGCCTTGGCCTCTGAAAGTGCTGGGATTATAGGCATGAGCCACTGCACCTGGCCTGTGTTAGTTTGTTCTCAGGCTGTTATGAAGAAATAGCCAAGACTGAGTAAGGGCCATGGTCACTCACATGGCTCAGAATAAATCTCTTTATCAGAATAAATCTCTTTAGCTATTTTGGCTGAGTTTGGTATTTGTCCTGTCAAGACAAATGAAGTAGTGATCACACAGTACTCATTGTTGGCCTTAGGGAGGGCCTCTGGCTTTCACAAGTTTGTATTTTCTCAATTTAGGAGAATGCGAGCAGGAGTTTTGATTCAAAGCTCGATAAAGCAAACTTCCTCAGTCCTGATCTAGTGCCTGAGAGGGAACCAGCCCAGAAGAGAGTGCTTTATTCTTAGGCCACTTGGGAGGGAACAGGCTGAGAGTGCTGTCAGCCAGTCTGGTCCCAGGGAAGAGCCAGAGAAGAAGGGGACTCCCTGGCAATAGAGACTCATTACTTCTGTGGCACTCAGGTTGGCCCTTGGAGGGTTCATGGACTTCCTGGGGAAAACTGCTCAGAGCTCTGCAAAAGATCCTGCACAGCTTCCCCAGCACATAACAGCACACATGCAAAGCAGGGCGAAGGGATTTGAATTTTCTCACAGGAAGTGCCTTGATGGAAGGGAAATGGAAGTCTTCCAGTTTTGCATAATTCTGTAAATTATATACATTTTGCCAATTCAGCCCAAATTGATATTTTCCTCTCCCTGATTCCTATTTCATTTACACATAATACTTAACATGCGACTCGGGTTTCCAGACTGCCTGGGAAAAATAGGTGTGCCTCTGCTGCCCCAGCCTCCTGCTGGCTGCGTGCTCCACAAAGCACCGGGCCCCTGGGAAGCACTGCTTGTGTGTATACGTGAAGAACAGGAGCCCGCAACCACATTGCTTCCAGGGCTTTCCAAGGCTCTCACTTTGTGTTAGAGAGGGCAGTCGCCATGCTGAGTACTCACTTGGTGTGTCTGGGCAAAGTCAGCTGGAAAGAAGTATTTGTCACAGTGCTGCAGATCCCAGAGGGAGGCCTGGCCCTCATGAGCAGGCCACAGTGGGGGCTCCACATTGCCAGAACTCAGCCTTCCCCTGGCCTCTGCTTCCAAAAAGACCAGAAGCCTTGAGTCTGTGTTCTCCAGCCACAGCTAAAAGCCCCCCTGAAACAACCAAGACATTCAGTTATTTGGAACAAGTCTTTGTGGCTCAGCCAGGCAGATACCTGCCTTTAGTTAGCAACTTGCTATGTCGTGAGAAGCACACAGCCGCCAGAAAGAGGAAACCCAATTCTTATTGACTCCTGGGAGGTCTTAAGCAATTCACTCCCTCCCACTGCATCTTGGTTTCTGCAGGTATACAACCAAAAGCGAGGATCCCTAAGTCCTACACAGTGATAGCCACTAGCCATGGGTAGCCATTTAAATTGTGGTTGAATCAATTAAAATTAAGTAAGAGTGAAAATTCCATTCTTTGGTCAACTAACCACTTTTCAAGGGCTTAATAGCCACGTACTACCTGCAACTCCCGTACTGGCTGGTACAGGTAAAAGAACATTTCCATCACTGCTGGTAGTGCCATGGGATGGAGCTGATCCAAGGTTCCTAGGGCCCTTCCAGGGCTGGCATTCCAAATGGAGGTGGGTGAGCCCTGGACTGCCTTGCCTTTGGTTGCTGTGGGCATCCCAGGTGTGGGTGTGTCCTTTAGCGTTCATGGTTCAGAGTAAGCATCAGGAACCATTGGCTTTGTTACTGTTTTGAGTGTTCTCAGGGACATTTTAAGGCACTATCCAGGCACAAAAGTCCTCAAGTGACCTGTAAGAGGATGTTTCACTGGCCCAGAGAGTATTGGCCTGAGATGGGTCTTCGTTACATCCAAAGAACGAAGAGAAGGTTAGAGAATTTGGAGATATGTTCTGTGTCGTTCTGCAAAAAAGTTCATTAGATTAGCACTAGTGAAGTTTTGGGGAGCTGGCAAGCTCCGATTGGTGAGTGACAGTGGTGGGTAAAACCAGTCTTAAAGTTGCAGCAGGTTGTTTCAGCAGCTGTTAGATAAAACTGGTTTCAGGTTACAGCAAGCCATTTCAGCAGCCAGGCTTGAAGAGAATTCCATCCTTAGAGCAATGTCATGCGCCTGGAGGGCTTTATCCTCCTGGCCTCCGGACTCTGCCTTAGTTGGGTATGGCAAGGATGACCCAATTTGTATCATTAACTTTCACATTAGTAAAAGCTTGAACTGCAGGGCTGGGAGAGCCAAGCCCGGCTCTGACTCCACCTTCTTCTACTGAAGTCTTTTCAATGACCTACAGTGAGCTCAGGAGGCCAGGAGCCCAGATGGCCGGCTCTTCCTCATCAGCATCTTTGCCTTCACTATCTGGTCACCCAGTGAGTCTCTTAGGCTGGAAGTTCCATTTACATTCCAGGCCCCCAAACCACACATAAAGGAGATTCCTGCCAGCCCAGGGTTTCCAGATATACCCTACAGAATCCTCAAGAGGCACCTCGTCTCTCAGGCTCCCAAATAGGAGGCATCTTCACAGAAAGGCAAAGCACTGGTAACTTCTAGAATCCTGATTCCACATGTATCCCTCCCTCTGGCAGAAAACTGAAATTCCACCAGTTTACCTTCTTAAAATGTATGATCCTTGCTGTGATTTTAAACTACATCAACTACATCCTTAAATTTGTTACTCCTCTCTCCAAGAAGTGGAACTTAATTTCTCTACCATTGTGTGTAGACTAGACTGAGAGACTCACCCCTAATAAATAGAATGTGGCAGATGAGACAAAGCTATGAAAGGCATTAAGAACTCTTCTTTGTTCTCTTTTTTGGATTGCTTGATGTGGGGAAAGCCAGCCACCATGCTGTGAGGGTGATCAAGCAGCCTTATGGAGAGTTCCATGTGGAGAGCAACTGAGACCTTGTGCCAACAGCCATGCAAGTGCACCATCTTGAAAGCAGATCCTCCAGCTCCAGTGAAAACATCAGACAGCGGACTAGAACCCACCTGAAACTGACAGTCAGCCTCAGGAGAGACCCAATGATGAAACCATCCAGCCAGCGAGGGCCAAATTCCTCACCCACAGAAACAGTGTAAGATAATAAATGTTTATTGTTGTTTTAAGCTGCTTAATTTTGAGTCAGTAACAAATACAGTGCTTTTTTTTTTTTTTTAAGGCTGATGACAAAAATTAGCATAGAACATTCCCTAGGAAGGTGCTGCATTGGAGACTAACATGCCATCTCTTCCTACAGTGATTCAGCATTACCATGTGTTCTGTAGCAGTGGGTTGAACAGATGATTGGATGGACATCCAAGTGCTAGTTGAAGTGACCAGCTTGCATTTCATGGCGCCATACTGAATGACAACTTGTGCACACTTTTAGGGACTCCCTCCATGAGAGGCTTGCAGGTTCTTGGGTTGTCTTCCCGCCCGTACACTCCAGGGGATGCACTTGGGAAGAACAATGGCAAGAGGAATTACACTATCTTTTCAATTAAAAGGTTTTTTTTGACTAAGCCCGTATAGTTGAATTTGCATAAATGTTTGCTAGAGATTACTGCACTCTACTCAATGTTCATTTTTAAATGTATTTAAATTCCTCGTGTTGACCAAAATTAAGTGTAATTATTTTAAAAGTACATACTCCTTAATGCACAACAAAATATTAACACGTTGGTGTTCACAACATTAATTTGTTTTCTAATTGTTTGACTGTATAATAAGTAAATATCATCACTTGGAGGTTAACAAAAATCCATGCTAATTAAATATTTCCTCAGGCTGCAGTAACAAAGCATAACAAATAGATGACTTAAAACAAGAGAAATGTGTTGCTTCACATTTCTAGCAACTAGAAGTCTGACATCAATCTGTCGGCAGGGGAGATGCTCCCTCTGAACCTACAGGAGAGGCTCTGTTCTTGCCTCTTCTCACATTTTGGTGGTTTGTCAGCAAAGCTGGGGATTCACTGGCTTGCAGTTACATAACTCCATAATTCAGCCCCTGTCTGCACATGGCTCCCCTGCGTGTGTGTCTTCACAGGGCCTCCTCGGAGGACACCAGTCATGTTGGGGTAGAGAACACTCCAGCAAGGCCTCATTTGCATTCGTTACACCCACATGACTTTGTTTCTAAGTAAGTTCAAATTCTAAGGTGCTAAGAGCTGGGATTTCAGCATATCTTTCTTTTGTGTGTGTGTGAAGTGGGAGACACGATTCAACTCAGGACAAATCCTTCTATGGTGAGAAGTCAGGGGAGGCTTCAATGATTCTGCTTCTTTAAGGTTTGTGAAACTGTTGGCGGCTGTGGGGAGACCTTGGTTCTTTCTTCTTAGTTTAAAAGAATTTAAACAAGGGACACACAGCAAAGGAGATGCAGCACAAAGCAATTTATTGCACAGGGGAAAGAATATTTTTGTAAGTGAAGTACAGAATAGACCGCGCCCTGAGAGCATGCAGGGTGAATGTTTGTGAAAATGAGACGGCGTTGACCCTTTATGGGAGTCTTCCGTGATTATTCATAAGTGGGTGGGAGAGGTGTTACTGGTTAGCATGTTCTGGGTGGTCCTCTAGTGCACATGCACAGTAGCTGCACACACTTGTTCGTACGTGCCATGTCTCATTAACATCTTAAATCTCCACCCACCCCTGGGAGTGGGTGAAGATTTTCACATTTTGAACAAAAGATTGGACAAAACGCACAAACAACGCAAGGAAAGCATGTTTTACTATTATAAAAAAGGGTCAGTTTGAGGACAGGTAGAATCAAAATGCACATAACCTCTACAGGGGAAGGTCCTTACTGGAGACAGCTTTGCTTGAATGAGCTCGACTACGATGCAAATGATGGGGTTTGTTGTGTTGAGGGTGGGGTCTCCAGAGTTGCTGCATCCCAAGGACGTGGTTATGTCCTTGACTATCTCAAAACTGCTATCTAGTGAGCAAGCCTCTGGGAAAAAAAATTGGCCCCAATAAATGTTTGAATAAATGAAAGGGTGAGCAGCAGCGTCCCTGCTCTGACATGGTTCACGCTGCACTTCCCGGCAAGTTGGCACCCTGCTCAGGGGTTAGGCCCTGGCAAGCAAGATGGGCCCAGTAATTCCCAGTTGTGGGATGATGCCAGGGAGTGGGCTGCGTGTCCTGAAAGGGGACCTGGAATGGAATGCTGATCTGCCCTTTGCTGGGAGAGTCTTTCAGGAAATCATTCATTCAACAGGTTCTTTTTCATAATTAAACAAAAAAATTTGTGGGCACATACTAAGTGTATATACTTACGGGATTCATGAGATGCTTTGATATGTACCTGCAATGTAAAATAATCTCATCACAAGGAATAGGGTATCCATCACCTCAAGCATTTATCCTTTGTGTTGCAAACAATCCAATTACATTCTTTTAGTTATGTAAAAATGTACAATTAAGTTATCATTGACTATAGTCACCCTGTTGTGCTATCAAATAAGATCATCAGATTCTTATTAAGTGCCTACTATGTGCTGCCAATTGTGACAAACAAGGAATGGACCAGACAGGAAGATTAATCCAGGACCTGTCCCCATGAAGATCACAGTCTAATGGAGACATACAATCCCACTCACTTCACAGAAGTCCCACCTGCCAAGTGTCTGGAAGGAGAGAGACGTGGTGCTCTGAATGCCTCCCAGAAGCCAATGACAGCTCAGAG